>JAMKQA010079348.1:0-11913 GCA_024699735.1 Posidonia australis
CGTGAGCTTGCTTCTCCATTTATAGGTGAACCCAACACTGTAACAGAATTGCAACAGCTCCGACAGCCTGGTAACCGCTGTCCCCTCCTTGCTCCCTTGGCTGCCAACAAGATGGACGACGATCCAGTGGCTGGGCTGTTGGATTGGAGTGGGTTCGGTGGGTGCATGGAAAATGTAAATTTTTGGTTATTATGTAGGAGAAAACTTAGTTAATTGTGGGAGAAAATAATGAATATGGAAATTGGCTTGATTTGGATGGAAAGGGATGAATGAGCTTGGTTTTGGTAGAGGTTCAAATGTGGGTTGAGCTATTGTGGACTTTGGGCTTCATGGGACTCCATGGGCCTATGTGGGCCCCTATGGGCCCAAGTGGGCTTTAATGGGCCCAAATGAATTAAATGGGGCCAAATAGGTTAAATGGGCGTAGAATGGGCTTTGAAGGAGTTAATTGGGCTTAAATGGGCCTTGTGGGCCCAAGTGGGTCCAAATGGACCAAATGGGCTTAAATGGGCTAGAAAAGGGTTTGAGCTCAGCCACCAGATCCTTATCCTGCAAAATTGGAAATTTGGGGTGTCTACAGAAAGGCACAAAAGAACATCACTATATAGACAATATATTAGTTTAGTTGTAGGTTTTATCCGGAATATTATGTAAAAACTATGTGGAAAGATGAGTAAAGGACCTTACCTTGCCTAGGGTGTCTCCTCCTTGGATGGCTCAAGGTATGTCCTCCTTGTTGTTTTGGACTCAGTTGGGAATGCTCAAGGACGCAAGAGTGTGCTCTGGAAGTTGGGGTGTAGGTTGCTAGGAGTGGGTGACTTGCTAAGAGAGAGTGGACAGCCAAAGAGAGGAAAAAGGCTACTAATGGATGGCTTTTTAATGAAACTCAAGAGGTAACTCCTTGGGATGCAAAAGGCCTCGAAACACAACAGCCTTGGGTAGATTTATGAGGAATATTCACAAGTGCAGGTTACAAGCATAGAAGATGGAAAGCCAACAGCCAGCACCCTGAAAAATGGTTGTGCGGCAGCTTGGTGCACCACAATGGTGCGCCAGCTTGGTGCTCCATTGTGGTGCTCCACGTTGGTGCTTCAGATTGGCGTTCCATATCTAGTTGCCTGAATTGTTAATTGGACCATAGGCTTGTGGTCGGTTTGTGCGATGATCTCAGCCTAATTAAAATGTCAAATAGGGTTCAAAAGTGGTTAAGCTTGCCGCGTCCAAAGCAGCATCTTCAAGAGAATTCACCTACGAGCCACTTTAAAATCGGGGTGTCTACACCAGGCCCACATCGACCAAAACTACAACTGGGGCTCTACTAGCAAGAAACCACAAGCAAAGGCCCTCAATGGCTAAAACCACACATAGTGAGTCGGGAAGCCTGGTGCTTGGCAACCAAACTCTGGCCACAAGATGTCCTCCAAGGAGCGACCACGGTGTTCTGCACTACCATAGTGATGGCCACACTTTGTAGGAGCGTTCACCGTCCCGCGATTCTCCCTCTCTAGAGAACCCTCAAAAAGGCAACCCCTCCATGGAAAGGCTGTCCTGTCTCTCATGACGCTACCAGCTATGGGACACGTGTCCCACTTGCATTGGCCACCACAGGATATGCCTCCTCACGACGTCCTCCACACATGGTGCTCAGGAAGGCATATCAAACCTTCACACCCGACAACACCCAAGCCTCAGTGCTCACAGTGACAATAGGAGTATCATACCACTCCATCATGCCACAAGACACCTCAACCCGTTGACCATAACCCTAGCCTTGAGATGACAATCATGGAGTATCATACCTCCAGGACCCGACGCCCCTCAGCCTCAAGTATCTCGGCTCCTTGACCTCGACCAGGGAGTCGAGCCCGACCACCCGAGAATGTCGTCACATTCCCTGGTCCCGACGACACGGTCCACAATGTCTCAACCCACACATAGAAAACTAGGAAAACCATTTTCCAAATCCGTCAACTAATCTCTTTGAAATCATTTTCAAGACATTTTCGTATCTTTCAAAACTCTTCCAAAACCTCGGCAAAATGACGCATCAGGTGTTTCAAGGGACCACCATTGATGACCAACAATCCCATCTCAATGGGACAAAGCAAACCAATCTGAAAAACCCTCGAAAATCATGTTTTATGAAAGCATTTGGGCCTAGATTTGGGATGCCGAAAACAAGTTTGGTATGCCGAAAACCCTTGGTTTGGTAGACTGATCTGGATCGATCGATCGAATCAGGTCAACAGTCAACACTCAGGCCAAATTCAGTATATCGAAAACGGTTCGGTCGATAAAAATCCACTTGTTCGTGCGACCATATAAAATCGGACGACTGAATTTTGACCAGAGGGAAAAAAATTAACAAAAAAACCGACATATCGAAATGGTTCGGTATGCCAAATTTTACAGAAAATTTAAAACAGCCCAAACCCTACTGTTCAAAATTACGTAAAGTAAGAGCTCCTATCGGAGCCATTAAACAACCACCAAAAATCTCACAGAAAACATTAGATGTAAACCCTTGAGTCTACTCCAAAACCCAACAAACAAAACCAAAATCCATTAACCATGCATCAAGATATAAAATCCAAAAGGCATAAGTGTCAAAACGACCTAAAACACAACCACCCCATTAAGCACCCATAAATGCCTCCATAAATTCTCATAAAATCACAATAAATTCTAGGAACATAAATTTACCTAGATTTCATGCAATCCTATTAGTTTCTAACAATTTCATGCTCCTTATTACAGGGGTAGGAGATGTGTACCTGTAATGCACGTTCCAGCAATCCTCCAGTCAACTCCAATGATCACGACGTCCATGGGGCTTCCTCGACCTCGGGGACACAACTCCAGAGCTCCACGCACCACTGCATTCCACCACACATCGTCGTCGGCCCTTGAGCACGTCGAATAGAGGAGGGGAGAAGCAGGGGAGGATGGACAAGGGAGGGAGAGTGGAAGAGAGACACAGAGAGAAATCAGAAAGGAGGAGGAGGTGAGTGGAGGGAGTGGATGAGTGGAGGGAGAGGGAAGGGAGTGGCGTGCTCGGGACGGGAAGCAGAGGGGAAAGAGGAGAGGAAGGTTGAGCTAGTTGGTCGTGCGCATGGGCTTATAGAGCCATGCAAAGTGGTAGCTGAGCACGTGCACAACCGCACAACCCACCAACCACAAGCCACACAAGCTCACCAACTCACACCACCAACTTGCTCCCACCAACCGGCCCACGAACGTGGGCCCCACATGGACCCACAATCGGGCACACACACATAGTGCCACATTGTATAGTGTCAAACCACACACAGGGGCACGCAATCAGAAGCCGACCAATGAGGCCCAAGCCTAAAAACACAAAACCACACAACAGGCCTCGAAATAGTAACACCCGTCCAGGAAAAAATTCATTAAAATGTAAATAATTACAAAAATGAATTTTACGGGTGTTACATGTACTGGCGTCAAAAACCTAAAGAGGAAAAAATTTGAAAATTAAGATCCCAAAATATCTTCATGCGAATCTATCAACCAATAACGACCAAATCATTGATTTAAAATCATCTTTGTAATAAAATAATTTTAAATAAATTCCAAATTCAATTTAAACTCAAATTGTTAAGTAAATCGAATTTGAAAATTTTAAATCTCTAAAATTACGAGAAAACTCAATTAAAATCAAGGATGTATTAGATTTAAAATAGATTGGCAGTCATCTAGATATTTTGAATTTTATCTTTATGTTTAGGCATTATCTTGAATAAAATATAGTTATTACATTAAAATGTGATAACTTATCATAAAAATCTCATTTTTGGTAAAATATAGATAAGTACTCTTAATTATCAAGTCATCCAAATTCCAATAATTTTCTTAGATTATTTGGCATTTATAATGATTTATATGATATGTGCAGGTATTTAAATATAAGAAAATCATAGAAATTATAATAATAATGGGAAAAATCGTGATAGTATTTGTAAAAGTCCCATATGTTGTATTAAAGCCCTAGATGACAAATTATCTAGAAAGAGATAACAAGGATGTCTATCACCTGTCCATGTAGCGCCATAACATCTCGTCGCCAACTCAAGCAGCGGTAAGTCATGTCACCTACCAAAGTGGTAACAAGGCTTGTCTCCAGTCAACATGACAACATCCTGGTCATTTACAGTTTACCCCTTATTTTTTATCTTATTTCATAGTGATTCATTAAAAACCTGGAAATACTTCAGAAATTCCATAAAGTTATAAAAACATCTTCTTTAAGTTCAAGATACTTAAATTTGCCACTAATTTGAGTAAGGAAGAGTGTTAGCTCTGCAACAACTAATAACTCACATTGAAAATGTTCAAGGGGTACGATCCTACTACTAGTTCGAGTGTATTAGCTCTACCACAACTAAAGGCCTTGAATCAAGTAAAATCAAAAATGTTTTTAAAGAAATCATGAAAAATAGGTCATAAATCCTCGACCATGTTATCTGTGGCGCCTCAAGGGTTTCTATCCTAGTTGAACTTTGGGAAATGCGAGAATGGGATATTTACAATACTATAGGGCTCGAGTGAAAGTGACTAGTCCACCCTCTTTACCCAATGCTGGCAAGACCTGGGGTTGTGAGTCCCTAGGTTTTGAGCACTAAGGGGCATCGTGAGGACACACCCCATGCATGTTTGTGTGACCTGTGGGGTCATGGTATAGTGAAGCCTGTGGGGCCAAGGCAGGTGGACTTCTGTTTGAGGTAGTTCACCGTGGTAGTGCAATAGGGTCAGGGTTGGTGCCTTGCCAACTGCTTGTGTCAGGGTAAGTCACCTATGGCCAAGGTAACACAATAGATTTTAGTCAGACTGTGTGTGCTTGGTTTTGAGTTAGAACTAGCATTCGGTTTTGTGGTTTTAGCCAAGTTCAAGCTTTGTTGTTTTTAGCTAGTTTCCAGCCATGGTTTGAATATGGTTGAGCTATGTGTTGTTTGTGTTTTTTGGCTGAAATCTAGTCAAGGATTTGCTTCCTAATTGCATAATAGTGATTGCAAAGATGCATGGAATTTTAAAGAAAATGAAAATAGTGTTTTAAAAGGCATGATTTGAAATATGGTTTTTATGCAGATTGGAACAGAGACTTTGTGTTTGGTGTGGCACTTCGATGCAATTGTGAACTTGGATTGGCAGGTGTAGTCATATCAAGTATGCATAAAGGTTTTACAAAGCATACATATAGTTTGAAAAAAAAGTAAAGAAAATAGTTTCAAAAGCATTGTTTTAAAAGACTTGAGGCATGTTAGGCAATGATATATTACTCAGTTGTGGTGTTGCGGCATCCAATAGAGATGCCAAAGTTTGTGAGCATGTAGGTATGGTGTGTACTGGGCGACCTTTCAGTGGTCACTCATGCAAGCTTGTTTGATGTATTTCTCAGGTGCAGGATAGGAGTAGGAGTTGCTAGTGCATGTGAAGATGGAGTCAGTAGACCACATATCAAGGGTTCTAAGTAAGTGTTTAGTTTAGTTTAATTTAGTTAATAGTTCTTTAATTTATATTGTCCCATGTTGGATTCAGTTTAAGGTTAATGTGCTTAAAAAAGATAATAATAATGTAACGACCCCCAAGTCGCTACCACTAAAGCTAGCTATAAATTTCCATTTAATCATTTGTTTTATCTTTATTATTAACCAACAATTACACTAATAATGCACCTAAGGTTAAAGACTCTCAACAATAAGATAAAACCACTAAACAATAGAAATAAAACTAAACTAACACTCACTTGGATCCCTGATGTGTGGCGACGTGACTCCTCCTATGTGCACTAGCAACCAACAACTACTATCCTTCACCTGCCAAAAGACACAAAACAAAGCACACGTGAGTGACCACTCAACGATCACCAAACATGCACCCCACCTACAACTTGGAATTCAATGCCGAGGATAGCCAAGCACAGGCATCACACTTGGATGCTGCCAAACCAAAAGGGCAATCTACCGATGCCCAGCACACAAGCATTGGCATCCCTCTCGGATGCTGCAGCACCAAAACAAGCAACCTACCACTACCTGGTAGGCCACAAAACCATACCTTTAAAACCATTCTTTTCTTTTCCTTTTCAAAACCAAGTGTGTGCACTTTTAAAACCATTTATACATGCCCTAGAAGGCTACTCTTGCCATCCCAAGCCCAAAACCACACACTGACTCTGCTCTGCACAACATGTGCTCTGCACAACATGGTCCCCCCTGGACCCAAGCACAAAACTAAACCACAGAGCCTCTGCTCCCAAACCACGGAGTCACCGCTACCGAAACACTACACCTTAACAGGCACCAAAGCCACTACCTCATTTAGGCCCAAAGCCTGATTTTCTGAACCAGAACTCCACACAAAACACAAACACAAACAGTGTGTCAAACAGCCCGCCGCCAAGCAGACATCATTGGCCACACGTAGTCCACCAAAGCGTGACCAATGGCGTCTGCATTGCCACGTGATGGCCACCCTTTGTAGGAGTGTTCACCATCCTACGATTCTCTCACTTGGAGAACCCTCAACAAAGCCAATCCCTCCTGGGAAGGCGGTCCTATCTCTCAGGACAGTAGCACTTACGGCACGCACGTCCCACCTGCATTGGCCACCACAATGTACGCCTCCTCACGACACTCTCCACAAGGTGCTCAGGAAGGAGTCTCATACCTCCACACCTGACAACACCCAAGCCTCAATGTTCACAGTGACAGTAGGAGTATCATACCTCTCCGTCATGCCATGAAACACCTCAACCCGTGGATCACAACCCTAGCTTCGAAATGAAAGTCAAGGAGTGCCATACCTCCAAGACCCGATGAATCTAAAAAACCGGTATCTTAGCCCCCAATGCAAACAGAAAGAACTGGAAAACTCTTTCCAAAATCATTTTCAAATGTGTACTTTTCTCTTTCTTGAACTCTCTTTTAGAAAACCTTTTTAAAACCAATAAACATCCTTTAAAACTCATGAAACATTGTGTCCAACAACGACAGGGAAACCAAAGGTCGAGAAATCACAAACAAAACATAGCCTTGATAGCTCTCCTGTTAGGCCTAAGCAGAAACACCTTGGGAGCGTTTGGGTTCACGAGCACCACACTCAACCCACGACCACAACCCAAGAAAACACAAACAAAATCATCCTCTAAGTGTGAAACCCACCCAGAAGACACCACAGCAAAGCAAATACAACCAGAACTATACGCTTTGGCACCAAGTGTGAGACACCTACTAGCTCGTGTCCTTCGGGAGCACCACTAAATCGGCTCAAACACCTAGGATAGTGCCATTGAATACTCCATTCAATGCACCGCACCGTACAAAAAACAACACAAGCCCTAGTGTTAGAAATATATTTTGTTTTGATGATTATACTTGGACTAATCAAATTTTGTATATTTTCATGAAAGAAAAATAAGGTTGAAGAATTGTAATTACTTGAGTCATGTAAAGCTTATGAGATATGTTGTAAATAAATATGTAAAGATATACTTAGCAAATTGGTTGAAAAGTAAAAGAAGAACCATTTCGACATAACAAACCAAATCTATATACTGAATCAGGAAGAAATGACACAAGCATCAGCACTCCAAATCAATGTTGAAGAATCAAAAATGGCATACTAGAGGAAAATTGGCATACCAAAGCAGGAAAAATCGTTACAAGATACGGAACTCCGAATCAAAGATGAAGAATCAAAAACGGCATACCAGAGAAAAATTAGCATACCGAAGCAGGAAAAATCAGCATAAGCAACGGAATTCCGAAAAAGATTGTGGAGTTAAAGCTGAAGATAAAATGGCATACCATACTAAAATGGTATACCATATTAGGAGAATTCGACATACCGAAATAATCATAGCATACCGAAATACCCGAGAGTTGCAGTTTGAAGACATAAATGGCATTCCGAAGGTCAAAACGGCATACCGATAGACTAGCTGTTTATAACCGTTTTTATAATCGTTAGACACATCTTTTGATGGTCATTTAGCTATAAATAGCACACCTACAAGCCATGATAGCACACACATCACATCAATATACTATTAACCCTTGATTACTGTGTTCAACTTTTTCCTACGTTCTCTTCACAAGCCCAGTGTTGTAATCTTTATTTGAAAGCGCTCTATGAAAGGGAAGTCATCTGTTGTAAAGCTACAAGAGGAGGCTCTAGCTTCTCGGGGTACGAGAAGTGGAAGGAGCAAGGATTGGGTTGGTGGGATAGCCAACACAGGTAAGTGTTTTATTACTTAAGTATATGTGAAAATCTCAAGAGGGTCTTGAGGAGTGGACTAGCTCGGGGTTTTGGCTGAACCACTATAAATTGCATGTGTATTCAATTTCTCTCATCCCCTTCATGTGCATGAATTAGTCTTAACTTCAAATTTAGATGATTGTGTAATAGTTGCCTATTTACTTTATTAAAATACTTCATTTTGTATAACTTGTAACTAAAATTGGGAAAGTAAATATTTAAAATAAAATTCTCTATTCACCCCCCTCTAAAGAAGCCACTCGATCCTACACCTAAACCTAGTGATGCCATCATTATCCCTAAAGTCCAATCTAAACAATCTGGGGAAAGAACCCATTATTTCTAAATCATTTCATCTTTTATTCTACCCACACCCGAGGAGGAATATTGCTAATTCGTTTTAGGCAAACCCTAGACCATTCTAATGATTATCCTAATCATTTGCATTCGAGGATTACCTACAAGGTAAAAGCACTAGCTACAACACTGAACTACCAAAAAGACTGGGACAAAACCAACCCAAAATGGGCCTGGCCAACTCATGCATCTAGGCTACGTGAATGGCCTACACCCCAGACAATCTACCAGAAAGCAGACAGACACTGGACCAGAGGCCAAAACCCCTACCGAACCTGCACATCTCAGCCGCGCACACGGCCTGGGCCCCAAGTACTCTATCAGATTTTAGGCAGAGCCTAAACCAAAAAGCCAAAACATTTTTCCCAAATGGGAGCCTTGGGTGGACCACCTAAACAAATACCATAAAATCTCGTAAAATATATTTTGTAAACCCTCGAGTATACCGCAAAACCCAACAAACAAAACTAAAATCCATTCACCACACAAGGAGATATGAATTTCCAAACACAGGGAGGTCAAAAAGGACCCAAATCTAACAACCACCATAAATTACCATAAATAACACAATAAATCACCATAAATTCTTAAACCCACTCCAAGCATCAACACACATACAATTCACACTATCATGCCCCTAGGCATCAAATTGGAAATTAAAAGGAAATCTAAGGGTGCGTACCTCCACCGAAGGTGCGACGACGATGAGCAGTGAACAACAGCACGTCTCCCTCCTCATCGGCCACAAGTAGCTCCTCTCCTCCACCTCCCTAAGACAGCGACGCAGTGGTGGTAGGCTCAACGGCAGCGGCACAATGGTGGCAGTCCCTCCTCCTGCTCAAATCCAAACTCTCTCTCTCTCTCTCTCTCTCTCTCTCTCTCATTTCTTTCGTCTCCCTCTCCCTCTCCCTGATCTCCCTTCCTCATCTCACTCCCCTCAAATCTTTCTGGTGTATAGGGGAAGAAGGAGAAGAAGGCGAGGAAGAATAATAATAATAAGAGGCATGTTGGGCAAAGACAAGTGGGAGGAGAGATAAAAAGAATGAAAAGAAGAAAAGAGAAAAAGGAGAAAAGAAGGAAAGAAGCACAACACAAGACCAAACCACGCGACTTCCCACATCCGCATGACTCGTGCCACCAGGGTCCCGCCACCAAACCTTCAAAGCCCAAGACAAACCCACAAAACTCTTATGAGGGCTGACACAACCACACAACACCAAAAAGGTCAAAAATCCATAATCCAGGCGTTAGACACTACTGAGAATGTGTCTCACATTGGGCACTGGGACCCTCAATGCCCAACGCACCTAAATTTCACCTTAATTATTTGGCCGAAGAGCCACTTCTAAAACTAGGTCATTACAAGTCCCATTTTGAACCTCAGCAACACCAACCATGTCCTTACAACCATCTTTTGAATTATCTGAAGCAAAATCACTTGGAATATCAGAATTAGTCCCATTAACACAAGCAGCAAACACCAGACCATCTGGCTGAGATTGAGGAGCTTCATCTTGATATAAACCACACCCTTCTTGATGATCCCAAGCACTATCCTCATTGAAAACGAAGGCAAGCATCCTTCTAACAATCGAGTCTTCATCCCAAAGAAATTCGTCACGTTCACAAACAACCAGATCTTCTTTAAGTCTAGAGAAGACTTGAGAGATTGGCACATCTGATTGGATTTTCGAGAATCAATCTTGTACATCCTTCCCATTGGCTTCCATACTTTCTCGCTCTTCCCTTTGTCTATCTTTTTTTGGGTTCGCACACTTGTACCCATTAGTTTAACCTTCTTCCTCTCAACCCTCTCGGAGATTTTCTGATAATAGGAACTACCAGGACAGCGATGACAAGACCCAACCTCATGACCCACCTTGCTGCAACACGTACAAAATGTAAGCCTATTCCCCAGATTCATCGGTTGGAAGCCTCCTTGTGAATTAGTACCCATGTAAATCTTTGTAGGATAGTCTTTCGTAAGATCCATTTCGACACAAATACGAGCACAAACCCTTGTCGAACCAGTAGATGTGGGAGTAGCAATAGAAAGCAACGATCCATAAGCTCTAGCCATTGTTTTGATAAACCCCAGTTTGTAATAACAATGAGGCAGCCCTGGCATGGCTACGCAAACAGGGGCATGCGAACTCTCCATACCTAGATGGAACCACGGTGACCACCAGAATATTTGAACTACTGACCCCTCATAATCCATTTTCTTGTGTGTATATTTTGATAATGTCCTCTTCAAGATTGAACCTCACAAGGACGTGCCTCCACTCGATCGCAGTGAGGGTAGCACCCCCCTTAACCCCCCAGTTAGAAAGGCCCTTCGGATGTCTGCCACAGGTAGATGCAACGAGAAGAATTTGAAGATGAGTGCACACTTGTAAGGCAAGGAAATCTTGGCAATCTCCACGTTTGTCAGTATCACTGTTGACCTACCATACTTCGTGCTTAACTCCCAGAAAGGTATACCATCCTCCATCCCACAACCTCTTCTAGCAACCATAGCGTAGGACCTGGGTCTACGAAAGTTGTCATCCTTCTCAGAGGACATACCGAAAGAACCCCACTACTGCACCCAACAAATAGGCTAAATATCAAAAACCAGAAACACCAGTGCACCAGCAAAGAAAAGCACACCATCGAAATTCTACTTGACAGAAGAGGTCCCGTTGGACTTCGACAAAAGCAAAGAACAAAGCTACAGAGAAAAAGAAAAGCCTACGACTCATCTGAACCCTAGACAGCAATTAGGTAGCAAACCTTAGCGAAAAAAACTATCCAAGAAACCCTAGTGGCGCAGGAAGAAGAGAATCCTGGGATTTGTTTACTGTTCACAACATTCCTAACCCAGACTCTAGCTATGGATTTCCTAGTTGGTTGCTACATTATCTTGATGACTTGGATAGACTAACAAGCTGCAACTGGGCACTCTACACATATAAGGTGATAATGAATAGTTTAGACAACCTGAAATCATGCTGCCAAGGTTGTGCATGGGCATTACTAATACATTAACTATTACGCCCAAAGGGGCCTAAGCACAACGGATTCAAATAGGTTTGGCACGTGTAGAAGGGAAGAATAGAGACCAAAATAGCAATCCACACAAAACAAAGCTTCTACGTGGTTCCCCAAAGGCGGGTACGTCCACGGGTGTCTCTCCTTGGTTGCTTACTAACTTCAAATGGTGGAGTACAAGAGAGGAGGAAGGAGGAACAAAGGGATGGCCGTCCCTAGGGCTTGCAGAGCCTCCACACGAAATCT
>JAMKQA010079351.1:0-12764 GCA_024699735.1 Posidonia australis
CTCGCTATCTACTCGCTAACTTTAAGCGAGGACATTTCCTCGCAAGCTCCCCGCTATATCGCCTCGTTATATTTTTACGAGGACATGTCCTCGCTAAGTCCTCGCCGGCTGTCCTCGCAAAATCAAATTTTTCTTGTAGTGGCAAAACTAGCCGCAAGCGCTCCACTCCACCAAAGAGGTCCGCAGAGGACCCAAATGAGGGAGGGGCAGAGGCAAAGCAGAGAGAAGGGCGGCACAGCCCAGGGGGACTTACCTGGGCGCGGGGGGAGGAAGGGGAGGAGGAGGGTTTAGCCTGCCTGAGAGGAGGGTGAAACCCCACATCGTCACAGGGATCGTTTTTGTCTAGTCGGCTCTTGAAAGCCAGCCAGTCAAACTCAATAGCCTTGCGGAGCAGAGAGCGGAGATTGCCAGAAGGGCGACGGTGGCACGAGGGTTTCTGACCTCGCGAGCACCTATTCATTTTTTCGCAGTATACCTCTTGTCTTTCCGGTTGTGGTGTTGTTGTTGGACGCTTTCTCTAGAAGTTGATGGAGGGTGAGCTTGCTGAAAAGCCCTCATAAGTAATTTTTGAAAAAGGATGTTTTATGTTTTCAGATTGCATCAATAGGAAGGACCCATCCTGTTCATCTTTCTTTTTCAAAAATGACATCACTAAAATTTAAAACCAGTATTTAAGAAAATTGATGGTGGATGAAGATGACAAGATTTTCAAAAATTTTACAAAATTTTATATAGAAAATTGTCTTTCCGTGACAAGATTTTCTTCATAAAGAAAGCCAAATAATTTTAACTTGGTGGTGGATGTCCCCACATATTTCCACTTACTATAAAGGCAAGTATATAAATCCCAACCAACAGACAACACTTGCCTTTTAAGATAGCATTTGGCTATATTTGTGGAAAAATAAGTTACACTTGTAAACAAGGTTTTTTTTTTAAAAAACATTAGCCTTCTAAGATAGCATTTGGTTATATTTATGGAAAAATAAATTATTCTTGTAACAATGTTTTGTTTAAAATTACCCTTTATGATCTTAAAAATTAATATTTTTGAAAATTTTTAAGCATAAAAAAATATTTGGTTTAATTTTTACACACATTTCACGATCACAGATATAAATGCTTGGTAACCAAGGAATGACAACTCTTTTAGGAAATAAAAGATTGTAAGGGTTCTTGCTCTAAAATATATGTAATGAAGAAAGAACATATTAGGAATAACAGCATAACAAAATTATGTGGTGCATACATGCAAAGTAATTTCATTATTATTCAGGCAAGTATATAAATCACAACGAATAGGCAAGACTTGCCTTCATGATATGCTATTTTGTTGAGGTTTTTATTTGATGATGCCATGTTAGAAAGGTTTTTTTTTTCATTGTTTTAAGTTTACTTAACATTTCTAGAGATTCCTTTGGGATGTGGGCATTCATGTGAATGAAGATGCCCATGGCTGGAAGTTATTATTGGAATTTGATTATTATATCCTCATCTTAATGAGGCATTTAAATCTTGGTTTCAACAACTAAGCTACCACTAATTTTCAAAAAAAAAAAAAAACTAAATTTCCACACCAAAAGAAAAACCATTTTCATACCTGGAAGTTTGGTCAACGTAATGTTAAGAATAGATCTTAAAAAACACATGAAGTTTCTGTATTAAAATTTAATTTTCAAGATCAAAACGTATTATGTTCATCACAAATAAAATATGTGCGGAAACATACCTGAATCCATGTAAAAATTGTAGAAATCTTTAATCACCAACTTCGATCTGGTCTTTTAAAACCATCAAGTTATTCTTTCTTGTTCTTTCTTAAGATAGGAGTGAGAGAGAAATGAGGCCAAAAGTTTAAGGTTTGTGGATCATGACCTTAATTTATAGAAGTCTATAATTTTACATATTTCTAATTCGACTCATCAACAAATAGAAATATGTCCTAATGATCTCTACACATAGTAACCTACACCACTTAAGATATTAATTGGTTCAATCTAAAAAATCAAATAGATCACTATAATGAGTCTAATTAGAAAATAGCCTATAATATTTTAATTGATTTTATATTAACTCATATTTTGCTGGATTGAACCTAACTCATAAACTTGATGTAGTTGAAGTTCTAATTGATCTATTTTTTGAAGATACTACCGGATGATGTTGAAATTTTGTATTTTGGTTGTTTTAAGGTACTAACCTTTGATGTTGTAACTATGTGTAACCATGCCGGCGAGGATCGCAAAATAACGCGAAAATCGGCAAAGTCACGGCAGAAAAATAAAAAAAATGCAAATGCAGGAGTCACCACCTAGTCTATTATGGAAGACGAGGAAAACCAAATAAAACATGAAAAATCATGCAAACATAATAAGAAAGGTCTTTGAAAACCAGAAATCTGGGTAAGGATCCCTGTTACATACGAGGAAGGTGTTAGGCACCCTCGTACGCCCGATAAAATCGGTCTTCTATTGGTTTATCCTATGCTTATGAAATGTTGGCTTTTCAGCCTTTTATATACGCTCGAGGGCGATATGCCATGCCATGCTTAGTGCCTTATGCTAATAGGTGCATGATGTGTAGGGGTGTGTCCTAATGCTCAGAAATTCACTCGTAGGCCGGGTCATGTGTCGATGCAAGATTATTGCATAAATAAAATCAAAGTTGTATCATTTTCGAGTGATTTCTCATCCTTGCTTTGCTACATGCTAAATGCAAATTAAAACGCATAAAAACAGTTAAAAAAACAAAGTTGTGCCTTCCTAGCAAATCAGGGAAGAAAATCAGGTAAAACCCAAAGACAAACTGAGTCAAGAAAGCATAATAAAGATATGAAAACATATTGTATGCTGCTAAAAACAGACTAGTGTGGTTGTTTGGTGCGCCAGACTGGTGTGCCAGTCTGGTGCGCCACCTATGTGCGCCTATGTGGGTCACAAAGATGCAGAGTTAAAACAGAAAGATATGCAATGCCAAATTACACAAAGATGCATTCAAGAAAGCCAAATCATATAAAATGCATTCCGGAAAGCTTGATGTGTAAAGACCAAATGCAATGGTTTAAAACTTGAATCAAATGCATTTGTTTGTGAATCTTGTGCTCAAGGGCTAATAGCCTCACACAAGGTCACACCTATTCAATGCTAAATGAAGGAAAACAAAGCTCAGCCATGTCACTGGATCATGGGCTGATGCACAGGCTCTCCATATGGGAGTAAGGTGCCAACAACCTACCAGATTCCCTCATGGACTGATCATGTAGAGGATGAAAACAGCGAGAAAACCTTTTGGCTAAAACTGAAATCGAGCATGCAAGAACATGGCATATCAGAGAATCAACACAAAACAAAATTGATCTCAAAGCCATCTAGAAAACTGTGCAAATATGCATGCAATAGTGCTCCCTGACCAGTCTGCGCTGCAGATTTATGCGCCAGACTGGTGCTCTGGTGAGGTGCGTCAGTCTGGTGCGCCACATATATGAGCCAGACTGGTGCGCCCCAGGAAATTATGGATCAGACTGCAAGCTGATCCAGAACCCATCCCAGAACTGCCAGTGATAACTATAATGATTTATGCATATAAGTTGATGCAAATGCTAAAACAGATTTATTGCTGATAAATTTAGTCCGAAGATCATGCAAATGAGTAATCAGATTCATGAAGATATGCAAATGACAGAAACAGATTCGTTATGATATTATCAAAAAAGCTCATGATGCAAACCAGAATCATGACTAAATTATACAAAAATGTTGAAGATGAAACAGAGTGCGAATCAAGGGTCTTAACAGTCATATATTAAAAATGAATCACGAAATCTCTATTAGCTACGTATCTACTATCTTGCTCATTCAAGATCCATGCATTTCTAAACATAGAGATAGAGAAGAAAACAAAAGCATAAGAATAATACAGATCTCATGATGTAGGCAAGAATCACATAAATAAATCTGAACATCTCATAAAACATGGGCATTTGATCCGAGGGCAAGGTGGATTTGATTCGGAAGAGGTTGTTGTCAACCTAGAGCTGGCAGATTTGCTATGCTGACAGTTTGGCCACAAGGTGTATTGCTCATTTATTTGATCCGCAAGGTGTATTGCTCATTTATTTGATTTTGTATCTCCTTTTTTTTATCACAGTTTGGCCACCCTTTGCTTTCACTACTTGTGTAATGTGCACGAACATCATTGAGTGATTATGCTTTCTTAGTCAACCAGCTTTTATCTCTGTTTTTGTTGATGAACGAACATTGGGATCAAAAACATTTCCATGTATTATACTCATTTCATCCTAGAGTTTCGTTTCTAGATAATACGTCTATATGGTCGTTATGTGCTTTCTTTCTTTGTTGGGTCAACCTTTTCTTTGATTACCTCATTATACGGAAGAAAACTCTAGCATCTCACTCAATCAAATTGGGATGTGGTTTTTGCCTTTTTGCAAAACATTCCTTGTTTCTATTTTCAATATTCAATATTCATGTATCAAAAGAGTGTGATGCCAACAAGGATAACAGCTATATTACCTATTTGGCCAACAAAGGAAGGATTAAGAATACAATGGAGAAGAGTACAACTATGACTACGCCAATGGAATCCTGCACAGCTTTTCTTATGGGTGCGTGGAAGCACACGAGGAGTCCCAATACGGTCATGGCGAAGATGGTGAATCCAAAGAAGAAGACTAGACTCGGAAACACCAATGAAAGATAAGAAGGGATAAGGAAAGGAGTCGCCATCTAGTCTTTTAATGGAAAGACAAAGAAAATGAAACACAAAACAAAATCAAGAAGGAAATAAGATGAAGAAAACATATATGCTCCGTGCCCAATGGATGTTATGCACAAATCAATGTGGGCTAGAGAAAGGGTAAAGATTCTTGTTACGCAGGGGGAAAGGGTTAGGCACCCCCATACGCCCGAGGAACTTGGTCTTTCTAGGTTTCTTACTTGCTAAATGGTTTATTGGATGTGTGCTTGCCTATTCTAAATGCGTATGTTAAAGATGATTGAAAAACATGCCAAATCAAAGAGAAGAAAAGAATAAAAGGAAAAATGATAATCCAAAGGACAAATGTAAGCATTGAGAATACCGCTTTACTGTACGCTTGTGGGCGATGAGGAAAATCGAGAAACTCTCAGAAAACGTCTCGTAAATCAGCGGAAATTTGAATAAATCCGAGAAAATCAAATTAGGGAAAGTAATCCTCCTTCGGACAATGTCAGCATTGTTGAGTCTGTTAATGTACGCCCTCGGGCGATGGAAAGCCAAATCAAGTAAAAAACGCGAAAATCGGAAGAAATTCCAAAAACGATGGAAAAACCAAGCTTGAATGCGTGCACGATGCAAGGAAGAAAATACGAGAAAATATGCATGAAAAAGTACAACAAAATGTGCCAAGATGCAAGCAAAAGTATAAAAAAGTGAATTCCAAGGACTTTTGTGCAAAAAACCCAAATTTTGAATGAAAACTAAAATTCTGAAGCTAAATCATCAAAAATACATAGAAAAACACATTTCATGTAATTTTGAGGAAATCTGGGGTCAAATGTGCAAATCTGTGCATTTTTAGTCAAATTGAAGATTCTTAGGAGTCAAAATGCAATTTTGCCATTAAAACATGTATTTAATGCAATTCTGTGGAAATTCAAGGTAAAATATGCAAGAAAATGAGTCCATGATTGAAAACAAAAGTTCCAAAGGCTAACATGTAAATTTACCCTAAAAAACATGCATTTAGAAGAATTTTAATGAAGATCAGGGGTTTAAATGCAATTTAACTAAAGAAATATGCATTCAGAATTATTTTATTGAAGCTCAGGGGTTTAACTGCAATTTAACCAGAGAAATATGCTGTCAAAGGTATTCTCATGAAACTTAGGGTTTTAAATACAATTTTCTGTACTTAAATGCATGAAAAGAAAATCAAGGGGGGCTTTTATCTAACTTTTAAGCCTAGAAAACATTATTAAGAAAGCTTAGGGGGCACATTGCAATATTTTCAAATTAAATTTATTTAAACGATTTAAAAAAAATGTGTAGGGACCTAATAGTAAGGAAAAGAACCTATTTGTAAGAAATTAAGGACTGAAATGTAACAAAACAAAAGTTTCAGAAATTTAATCAAATAAAAGTTATTTTTATTTTTTTTAAAGAAAAAGAGTCGACGACGGAGATCCGCTATCGATGACCGCCGGAGGGGCTCCCAGAGGCTATCCCATGGCCTGATCTAAGATCAAACCTCATGGGAAGCAAGATGGGAAGAGAAGGAGATGATCCAGCGGTCTGGATCGAAAATCTAATGGCTAGAGTGGGTTACCCATCCCCCTCGCCGTTGGGGCACTCCGGTGACGACGTCAGAGAAGAAGGGGGCTACTGTAGGGCTACAACTCGTGATCTAGAGGTCCAGGAAGCTTGGGAATGATGTGCAGAGAATTTCCCCCCTTCCAGAAGTGAGAATGGGACACTTCCCCCATCCTCGAACCTAGCTCGCCGTCGACGCGATCCAGCTCTAGTGAGCTCGACTGTGGTGGCTGTCTAGGGCACTTGGCTTAGATCTGAAGGCTCCAGAGCGCTGGAGGCATGCCATGGAGCATTTCTGGAGGCTTGGAGAGGCACGGTGATGCAGGAGGCACGCGATCAGCGGCTGTTTACAGTCTTCTTCCTCGACGACGGCGAGACGTCGCGATTCTAGCGAGCTTCTGGTGGAGGCTTCCACAGTGACTGGAGTGGGGTTTTGATGGGTGGAGAAGCAAGAAGGAGGTCTGGGAAGGAGGTTCGAGCACTATAGGAGCTAGGATCACGTCCTGGACTCGCACCCCCACATAAGCCACCGGAGAATCACTCCGACGAGGCCTGAGAGCTTATTTCCAGCTCAGGAACGCCTCCAGCTTGCTTGGAATCACTCGAGGATGATAGAGGAAGACCTAGGAGAGTGTTTTGGACATTAATGGAGGTCTATAGAGGGTGTACCTGGTCTGGCGGTGGAGTTGACCACCGGAGCTCGCCGGAAGTCGCTGGAGCTCGCCAGAGACAACTGGAAACTCAGAATTCTCACCTCCACGAGCTTCCTCCTTGCTCCAGGATCACTCTGGTAGCTTTAATTGGGAGAAAAAGCTTTGGGAAGCTCCTCTCTCAATTTTCCAAAAGTTCCCTTTTCACTTGCAAATTGGGCTCTTTATAGGCTTCCAAATGGCTTGGCTGGTTGTTATGGTTAGAGTGGAAGATGGTTAAGGTGGTTAAGAAGAGGTGGGAAGAGGTTAAGATGGCTGGAGTGAAGTGGGAAATGGTTAAGTTGGTTAAGAAGAGGTGGGAAGTGGTTAAGGTGGTTAAGAAGAGGTGGGAAGTCATTAAGTTTGTTGGAGAGAGGTGGGAAGTAGTTAAATTTGTTGGAATGAAGTGGGAAGTGGTTAAGGTGGTTAAGAAGAGGTGGGAAGTGGTTAAGTTTGTTGGAGAGAAGTGGGAAGTAGTTAAGCTTGTTGGGGTTTAACTTATGGCTTAGGGTTTGACTTATGGTTTAGGGTTTGTTGATATTTTAGGGTTTTTCTAGGGTTTTATGATTTTGTTTTGCATTTTAGGGTTTTTGGATTTTCCTAGAGTTTCAATTGGTTTTTTTTTAGAGTTTTTAGGGTTTTTATGGTTTTATTTGGTTTTTAAGGTTTTGTTTGGTTTTTCAGAGTTTTATTTGGTTTTTTAGGATTTTTTAGAATCCTGTTGGGACTTAGCCCATTTACAAGCATATTAGAATGTCTACAACAACCAAACATTTTTATAGAAACATACAATACAATTGAACAACAAATGAGATCTCAACTACAATATGCCTGCATCATTAGTTGTCACAAACAGGAACAATGACAATCATTGTATAGAAAAATCAACACATGTAATATGTGACAATTAAGAGAAAAAATCTTGAGGTACCAAGAAATACAGGGTCAAAACTACAGTAAACTTTCATGAATGGATGAAATTCACTAAAAAATTTTAATCTCACCCAATCTGTGAAAGTTCAAAAAATGTATTAAAGATAGAAATTGTGAAAGGCATCAGTTTCAAGAATCGAGAAAAGATTAGTATATCATAATCAAGATTCCCTATTCCATTGTAAATGCATGTCATAAGAGAAAGGCCCTAAAGGAAATCAAGTATATCTAGTAGACTATCAGGCGCTAGAGGAAATTAAGTATATCTTGTAGACTATCACCAGGACAACCTAGCTTCTTCACTACAGAATATGATGCAAATTGATCTAATTTAACAGTTTCACCTAAAATATAGCTCATAATAAATCCGAAAAAGAAAACAAGATTAGCGTTACCATGAGAACCGCAAGAAAAAACTATGTAATATTTAACTCATTCCTTATCTAACAATAATCTTCCTTATCTTACAAGATGATCTAACCCAACAAACGGTCACGATCCAGTCACACCCCCTTCCTTCAACGTAATTTACTCGTCGTCCAAAACTACCACCCCTTTTATGTGGACTTGTTTTATATATCATGGTATCCCATGCTGAAGGCCTTCACAATGTACGTATACTACCCCTGTCGATCCTTCCGTTTGTCATCACTTCTTCCTCTTCCTTCCCTTTTCTCCGATCTCCGACTATGAGCTACTACAACCAGCAGCCTCTTGTCAGTGTCCCACCACCCCAAACTAAAACCAACATCTCCACCCCCACGCCCCACCCCTCTTGATGTGTTTACTCTAATGTTTCATTTCTGATCTACCTGTGGGTTTTTCTGTAGGTGGTCGGATGAGGGCTTCGGCGAGGTGGATCAAACCAGGAAACCAGGTATGTGATTCTTCTTCTATCTTCTATTGAGATTTCCTGTCCTTTTATAGTGGAGCCACAACGTCTCCACCTCCCTCCACCCCCTAGAAACGGCTCCTTGATTTACGTCGTCCATTAACTCCAACGAATCAATGTTATTAAACCAAGGAGTAAACGGTCAACCGTTTCCTCCTTTGACCACATTAACTGTAACGATGGTCTTCATGACCATCAGTCAACATCTCCCACTTGGTTATGAAGACCACGCACCAATTCTATGCGAAGAGATGTTAATCTTCCACTTCCGCTATTCGTGAAGTGTATAAATTCAATTTCCGCTCTCACTGTTCATGAGAACGTTAGTCAATTCCACTTCCACTATAATTTCAAATTTTCCACTCCCACTATTTATGAGAATGTACTTCATTTCCATAATCTATAGAAATGTTCCTTAATCCCATTAAGTTCACAAACTTAATGAATTTTTCTGCTGTAATTTCCTTTGTCATAGGATCAACAATCATATTTGATGTGGGTATGTAACTCAGTTTTATTTCCCCACTCTTCACAATATCACGAATAGAGTGATAATGTATATTAATATGTTGTTCTCTTGTTGTATTTGAACCACTATATTCCAGACTTATTGTCGCTTAGTTATCACAATACATTTCTATTGGATCATTTATTAAATTAAGATTTAAATCATTTATAAATCTCCTGATCTAAACAGCGTGTGATGCAGCTGCACTACAGGCCACATATTCAGCTTCCTGTGTGTATTTCACTACACATCCTTGCTATTTACTTCCCTAAGATACAGCTGTACCTCCAAAGATGAATACATGTCTGAAAGTGGACTTTCCATCATCTTTGTCACCACCTAGATTAGTATCTGTATAACTAAGCAATTTAAGCTCATCCGCTTGATAAGTCAACTTATGATGCAGAGTTCCTTTTACATATTTCATTATCCTTTTTACAGGTTCCCAATGTTTTATTCTAGGATTACTTTGATACCTGCTGACAACACTTACAGCATATGCCAAGTTTGGTCGTGTACACAACATAGCGTACATTAAACTTCCAACCACTTGGACATAAGGTGCTCTTAAAAGTTCTTTCCCCTTACCAGGTGTAACCATGTCGGCGAGAATCGCGAGATATGCGAAAATCGGCAAAGTCACGGCAAAAAAAATATAAAAATGCAAATACTAGAGTCGCCACCTAGTCTATTATATGAAAGACGAGGAAAACCAATTAAAACATAAAAATCATGCGAAAGCAATAAGAAAGGTCTTCGTAAATCAGAAATCTGGGTAAGGATCCCTGTTACATACAAGGAAGGTGTTAGATACCCTCGTACGTCCGAATAATCGGTCTTCTATTGATTTCTCCTATGTTTATGAAATGTTGACTTTTCAGCCTTTTATATACGCCTGAGGGCGATATGCTATGCCATGCCTGGTGCCTTATGCTAAATAGGTGCATGATGTGTAGTGGTGTGTCCTAATGCTCAAAAATATTACTCGTATATCGGGTCAAGTGTTGATGCAAGATCATTGCATGAATATAAATCGAAGTTATATCAATGTCGAGTGATTTTTTCATCCTTGCTTGCTATATGCCAAATGCAATCTAATCATGCATAAAAAACTGTTAAAAACAAAGTTGTGCCTTCCTAATAAATCAAGGAAGAAAATCAGGAGAAATCCAGAAGTAACTGAATCGAGAAAACATACTAAAGACATGTAAAAGAAAACACTGTTGTGTGCTATCGAAAACAGACAGATGTTCCTGTTTGGTGCGCCAGACTAATGCATCCGTCTGGTGCGCCACCTATGTGCGTCTAGGTGGGCCAGGAAGATGCAAAGGGAAAACAGAGAAATATGTAGTGCCAAATCTCATAAAAATACATTCTAGAAAAGCCAAATCACGTAAAAAATGCATTCTGGAAAGCTCGCTTTGTAAAACCTCTTATAAAACTTGAATCAAGTGCGATGATTTGTGAATCTTGTGCTCAAGGACTAATAGTCTCACACAAGGCCACACCTATTAGTGCTAAATGAGAAAAAACAAAGTTCAGCCATGTCACTGGATCATGGGCTGATGCATAGGTTCTCCATATGGGAGTAAAATGCAAACAGCCTACCAAGTTCCTTCCATGGGCTGAACATGCAAAGGGAGAAAACAACTAGAAAACCATCTGGTTTAAGACTCGAAAACGTGTATGCAATGTTATGGCATATCAGAGAATCATCAATAAAGGAATCAATCTCAAAGCTATCAGAAAAATCATGCAAACAAGGATGCAGAATTGCTTTCTGACCAGTTTAGTGCACCTGACTAGTGCGCTAGACTGATGCTCTGGTTAGGTGCGCCTGAGTGGTGCGCCCCAAGAAATCTGGATCAGACTGCAATCTGATCCAGAACCCATCCCAGAACTGACAGAGAAGATTTCTAACTATGCAAATTAATTTATACAAATGATAAAAAAATTGAAATCACAAATATCAGCTTTTTCTCATGGATCATGCATTCTCATGCAAAGGCATGGAAAAGAAAACAACTCAAAGCAAGGTGCAGATTTCATGCTAAGAGTAAGTAAACATGCTAGTAAACGGATTATCTTGCAAAAGAAACAGGCAATCTCATCATGGAGAACTATCATGTGAAAGTAAAAATCAGATTAGCTTTAGAGCATGTATTATTCTGTATGAAAATTAAGATCTTAAGGAGATGGAAAGTGGGGAACCTACCTTGTTCGAGGTATTCCTTCCAAGAAAAAACCAGAGATAGAGAGTCCTTGTTGCCTTGGAATGACCAAGAATGCTTTGGGATGCAAAAAGGGTGCTTCAGGAAACGAGAGTGTGTTGTTGGAAAGGGGGTGTTGCTTGCTGAATATAACTACTCAGATCAGGATTTGCTAAGATTTTCAATCTTTCTAATCTCCTCCAAATGGCTAGCTATAGGTCTCTATTTATAGGGATCTTCCAAAGGTAACTCAAGGAGAATGCAGAGAGCCCCGTAGACGAAAAGCCTGGAAGATTCCATGGCATATTCGTTGCTAGAGGTAACAGCCATGGGAGGTGGAAAGCCAGCAGCCACAGCCTGAGAACTGGTTGGGCGCTAGGTATGTGCGCTTGGGAGGTGCATCGCCTAAGTGTGCTAGGTAGATGTGCTAGGTAAGTGCTCTCCCTTGCTTGTATGGTTTCTAATTGGGCTTCTGGCCTGCTATAGGTTTGGGATTGGCTAGTTACATCCAAGGCAACATATGGAAAACTCATCTATGGGTTACCTCAAAATTGAGGTGTCTACACCAAGACATTGGTCCTTATTTAATCTTTTCCCAAAAACATATGATGTAGGGGCTAAGGAGTAATTTTTCATTCCAAACCTTTTCAACACTGTACGTAGATATCTTTCCTGATTTATACTCAATATTCCAGATCCCCGATCTCTAAGAATCTGTATTCCAAGAAAATAAGATGCTTCTCCCATGTCTTTCATCTCAAATCTTTTGCTAAGTTCTTCTTTTGTGTTGTTCAACATATCAGTATCATTTCCAACAAGTAAAATATCATCCACATATAAGGATAATATAATAAAATTGCTCCCACTTTTCCTAACATATACACAATAGTCTAATCTATTTGAAACAAATCCCATTTCTACAATTACATCATGAAATTTATGATACCAATGTCTAGAAGCTTGTTTCAAACCATATATTGACTTATTTAATTTGCACACTTTGTCTTCATGTCCTTTTACCTGATATCCCTTAGGCTGTGACATGTAAATTTCTTCCTACAAATCACCATTTAGAAATGCAGTCTTTACATCCATTTGATGTAATTCCAAATCTAAATATGCAATGATAGCCAATATAATCCTTATTGATGCGAACTTAGCTACTGGAGAATATGTTTCTTGATAATCAATTCCCGGTTTTTGTGTATAACCTTTAGCAACTA
>JAMKQA010079352.1:0-10826 GCA_024699735.1 Posidonia australis
AACATCTAGTGGTCAAGCATCTAATTTATTAGGATCACAAACAAGTAGTAGTAGTGGTAGTTCTTTATGGAGTAGATTAAATAAAAAGAAGGAAAAATGTATAAAATCAAGTACAAATAATGAATTAGATAATTATTTAGAATCCCCAATTACTTTTACTGATTTAGAAATAGATAACTTAAATATATTAAAGTGGTGGTCTACTACAGCTATTATGTTTCCTATAGTAGCAAAAATGACAAAAGATTTACTAATGATTTCGACGTTAACTGTGGCATCGGAATCTGTATTTTCTGCAAGAAAAAGAATATTAAATGATAAAAGATGTAGATTATCAGAGAAATCTGTAGAAGCCTCCGTCTGCTTAAAAGATTGGTACGATGTGGTTGACCATCTACAAGGATTGAGCTTGAAGTCTGAATCAAAAGAAGACGATGATGTGACATCAACTTCAACAGGCAGAACAGATTCCCCAAATGAATAATTCTTGATGTAAAATTTTTTAAAAAATGTAAAACAAATAATGTAAATATATTTTGCATTTTTATGTAAAAAAATTATTATTTTTCAAATATTTTTTTATTAATAAAAAAACAATTTAAAATTTATTTTAGGCCCAATGACCCAGCCCACATACGGACCATGGGCCGTGCCGGGCCCATGGCCTGCAGGAACAGGCTTGGTCCGGACCAACCTTCGGACAGGCCCGAGTGGATTGAGTATTTCACGGGCCCAACTCTAGTCATTAGCTGTTTCTGCGCTAGGTGTGACATTGCTGCCTTCGTCATGTTGTTCGAAGAAGAGATCCGATTCAACATGTGTCCCAAGAAGAACAAGAAAAAGCTTGAACGCGAGATGAATAATCAGTGAAGGATGAAAGAAGTCGTGACAACAATGGTCCATGATCAGGAGTGCCGACAGTCTGGAATGGAATGCATGGTAAAAATTCATGCATCTGATAATTATCCAACCATAGAATTAGGAATATTGCCCATTCAATGAAGTTTAGCGACTTGATATTGAACGTTTTCAAGTATATCTATATATATGATTAGAACTTCCTAATTTCATTTTTAATTATTAAAATATTTCTTGTTGAATTTCGAAGAAAGATCAGACCACACTACTTCCAATTTCTAATTTCCATCCTGATATTTAGAAAGGTTGATTTATTTATTCACTACTACGTAGAAAGCGCGTGTGTCAAACATTCTCATTTAACAAGGAATTAAACTATAGACAAACAACATAGTCGATTAAAGTATAGTTAAAATAAAATAAAATTTTCAAGTAGTTTGTGACCATGCCGACCGCAACGTGATCCTGTGCGATCAGGGTGTGCGAGAGGGATTGATATGGCAACGGTGAAGTCGATAAATTCAAAGAAAGACACTCAACTCGAAAACATTGAAAAGATACGAGAAAAAGGACAAGGAAAAAAAATAGAGTTGCTATTTAATCTTTTTGACCGAAAAGATGAGGAAAATCGGATGTAGAAAGATGCGAGAAAAGCGATGCATGAATGCAAATGCAGTGCTTCATACCTAATGGATGCAGTACATAGGTCATTGTAGACTAGAGAATTGATAAGCACTTTTGTTACACATAGAGAAGGTATTAGGTACATACATACACTGGAGATATCGGTATTTCATGACTAATCGCTTGTATGTGTAGCTAATGCTAAATACAAACTTACTTATTGATTAATGCTTAATGTCTGGTGCCTAGCGATGGATGGATGCTGTGTGTCAAATGCCAAACAACGGGGGGAAACATTGCAATGCAAGCTAAGATTATGCCATGCTTAATGCTATATGCGAGAACACTAGGAGAAAGTACGAGAAAACACGTCGAAGAAACAAAATAGGAAGCACCCAAGTGCTGTAGGAGTTCTAGATCCAGTTGCCCGTATTGTCAATCCACGCTATCTACTCGCATCGAGAGTCCACGCCTTCGAGATACGCTGGAAAGGTCTGCCGACTTGCGTCGCTATGGGGCTTTGTTTGAAGATTTGCAGACCGACCAGTGAACTTCACCACTACTCTAGGTGAGATGCAGCGATGAAAAGCATGAACACAATGCATGGAGAGCTTAAGGGGACTACAAGGAACACTACGGTGCAAACAGAATCCTATGAGATGCTTTGGATTGCTCCACCTGTCTCCCTCATCGACGTTGGGTTTGGTTGGGGTTTGCAATAGCGAGCTCTAGATGGCGGACTTCAATAGGGGACTCCAGCACTTTCGGAAGGTCGACAGAGCCAAAGAGAGTGTAGAGATATAGTGCAAGGGGGGATGTATGCAACGTGGCCTCTCCCCATCCTCCACAATGTCATGCCAGAGTTCGCGAGCTTGCCGGGCCACAGGGGTGCAAGGGGGCACCAACGAACATCCAGACAACGAGGTGAAGAGAGAGGAAGGGTGAGGTGCACGAAAATGGGGGTCATCATGCTCGCAGGCCGTTGGCTTGACACAGGCCTTGGTGAACCCATCGTTAGCGCCAAAATGCAAGGAATGGATGGCAATGAAAATGCAGAGGAAACACGTGGGAAGCATGCCAAGAACAACTAGTGTAATAGTAAAAACGGAAAGGAAACATAGGGGGCACAGGCTTAGAGCATACTCACTTGTGTGCGTTTGCGGGATTGTACTTCCGACAACGGCTCGCAGCGGCTCTGTATGGGCTGAAGGCGCACGACGGTGACAAGGATGGGTACGAGAGGTTTGCAAGGTTGCTAGAGGTGCTCGTAGGGCAATGCAATGGCTGTTTGGGAGGTCGAGAGCTTGCTGTGACTTGGGTGGCCGGAATTGGGTTGGTGTAACGACCAAGGTGGTATTGATGTGGTAGTGGTGTCAGCCAAAAGGGTGGTGTAGTGACTAGTCGTGCGGGAGGCAGTACGGGGTTTAGGGGAGACTTCAAATGCAAGGGTTTGATGCAAATTTGTGTGTGAAAGGGCCTCCCCATGCTAAGTGTCGTTGCATGGTTTTCTTCCTCCGGTAGCATGTTGGGTCACTATCAAAGGTGGCGTGTAAGCGGAACAACTGGTAGGGGATGGCAGGGAGTGGTGCAGGCATGCGGAGCTGTAACACCCTAAACCCAGTAACGATACATAAATCATAGTACACAAGCAATAACAATAATTACAGTATTAATTCAACCATTACAACTAACTACGATTTACCGTTAGGAACAATGTGCGGTTAGTATCTCCTACACGGCACTGGAACTAGACTACACCACCTGCACCTGAAACCAAATAAAACATGCGTGAGTGACATCCAAGTCACCTAATAGGCATCCCACATAGAAAATCACGACAAAACAACGCGAAAACAAAAACTTAGACTATTACAAAATGTGGTTTTCAAAAACTATTTCAAAACATCATTTCTTTCTTCTTCTTTTTTCTAAACATTTTTAATCTCTATCCAAAATCATGTTCTTTTCAAAAGGCTCATATTAACTTTTACAATTTATGCATCTTTAAAACCTTTTTTTGCATTTGGAGAAATCCATATTCTCGACCAGATCCAGCCTAAAACACAAGGCTCAAAACAAAACCATATACATTGGCTGACAACTGGTTAAAACATAATCTTCATTTGTAGCTAGAATTTAAATACAAGACTCAAGTCTAATTCTAGCTAAAACCACACATCTTATTTCCACTTTTCTTATTAGTGTTACCTTGATTAGAGGTAACTAGACACACAAGCAGCAGGTGAGGACACTATTTCCACTACCTCCCTGCACTGTTGCGGTGAAGTTCCCCGTGCGGGAGGACACCGTCCTGGCCAACAAGCCTCAATTTCATTTCATATGTGGGATACGTTTTTTTTTACGTCTCATCATGACCTGAACACCTGGTTCATATACCCAGGCTCAGCCAACACCATCTGAAGGTCGATAATCATGGTCACATCTAATAATTGATATCTTATTAATTTGCCAATACCAATCCCTCGTGATCCCACATTGGCAACGATCGTCGTATCTAATAATTGATTTCATTGGAGTCTCTTACTCCTATCACATTGCCGACACCAACCCTTCGTGGCTCTAGAACAAATTATTATTTCCTTTTTAAAACTCTTGGATTTTCTTTTCAAACCAATATTCATTGTCTTTTCTATGAAGGGAATCATTCCCAAGCCAATCATGACCCTCCATTTGGGTCCCGAACTCAACATCATACAAAAACCAGACATTCATATTTATTATTGGGTCTCATGTCCAAAAATTACATTAAGCCAAATACTAATCAATTTTTTTCATTTTTTGGGGCCTTAAGCCTAAAACCATATTCAATTTCATTTATTGAATTCTATATTCCTCTATGTCAACATGGGGAATATTTGATTAACACTTGTTCATTATTCACTTAAACCACCTATTTTTCACTTTTCAAATACATTTGTTCATATGGGTCAGGGGTCTGGTTCGGTAGATTGAACCATAATCAGTCGATTGAAATCCTCTAACTCAGTCGTCCGAAACTACCTGAATTCGATTGACCGAAATTGCACGGTCATCTGAATTCCTGTCAGATTTCCTCTTTCTGAGTCAAAAATGGGCGATCGATCCTTTAATTGGGCGACTTAAATCTCATGACTCGGTGGATTGAACCCTTTCGGTCGACCAAATCAGTGGCTTAGCGCCTAACTAGGTAACAAATCGACATACCAAATCCAATTGGGTATGCCATTTTCTGCGATTGTAGAAAACAACCCAACTTCAACTGCTCGACTCTTCTCCTCCTTGAGAGTGAGGGGTGGATCCATCAAATACATCAAAAATATTGGATAAAACGTGGGGTATAGACCTTTTACTTTACTTCAAAATCCCTCAAACCATTCGCCAATCCATTAGCATTCTTTCCACGATAAAATCTTAAAGACATGAAGCTAATTACATGGCTACTGTAGCATGTATTGAAATTTCGACCATAAATCCACAAAATTCACACAACTTAGCATGATTTCTACACATTCATGCCATTCACATCATTTCTATCATTCCTACTATTTTTCCATGATTTATCATGCATTTTACGTTAGTTTCATGCATCAATTCCATTTTCTAAAAGAAAAAGGGAGGGAGGAAGGGAGGGGTTGCATACGACATACCTCCTTCGACAAGCTCACTCAGCTCTGGTGGGCTTCTCCTCCTCACGATGATGCCTGACCTCCAGCAACGCACCAACTCCACTTCTATCTCTCCCCCTTTCATGCTAGCCACTGCCTGTGGTTGCTCTGGCCCCAATCGTGCCCTCCATGCTATCCCCTTTGGCCCATTTAAACCTCCCCACCTCGGCTACCTTCGTGAATCTCACTAGTCACCGTCCCACTAGGTCTGATAAGGAGGAGACGAACCGAGACGGCTACCCCCATAGGGAGCACAGGATGTGGAAGAGGAGAAAAGGGACAAAGGGAGAAGATGGGCACACAAATTGGGGAACATTGTGCTCAAGCTGACCAATATCCAACGTGGGTCCCACACACACGGGCACAATGCTAGAAACCACACAATCAGGGACCAATGAACCCGTCTACATAGAGAGAGACACATAATAATACTAGAATATTAAATTATCCATTAGTAAACCATTTATACAATATCACAATTAATTACATGATTTACAATTAAAATAGATAATTAGGTCCAAGTGTCACATCCTACCCCCTTATAAGAATTTCGTTCTCGAAATTCAACTCTAATAAAACAAGTAAGGATGTTGTCTTTGGATGTTTATCTCGCGCTCCCAGGTAGCCTCCTCTGTACCATGATGTTGCCATTGAACCAACACTAATGAAATCACTTTGTTCCTGAGGACTTACTTTTTCCTATCCAGTATCTGAACTACATTCTCAACAATAGATAGGTCCTCTTGCAGCTCTTTTGGCTGCACTGGTATAACCTAAGACGCATTAGCCAAACATTTCTTCAACATGGATACATGGAAGGTGTTGTGTACATTAGCCAACTCCTGAGCCAGATCTAGTCTGTATACCACTTCACCAACTCTCTTGATAATCTAGTATGGTCCGATGTATCTGGGGCTCAACTTGCCTCTCTTTCCGAACTGCATCACTCATTTGGTTGGTGACACCTTTAGGAAAACGAAGTCTCCTACCTTGAATTCCAAAGGTCTCCACCTCCTACCTGCATAACTCTTTTGCTGACTCTAGCGGACAACAACCTCTTCCTAATCAAGTCCACCTTGTCTTCGTATTGTTGTACGATCTCAGGTCCAATCAACTATCTCTCACCCACCTCACTCCAGCAAGTGGGTGTCCAATAGGGTCTACCATACAGTGCCTCATATACTGCCATTCCAATACTGGCATAGTAACTGTTATTATATGTAAACTCAATCAAAGGTAAATGATCCTCTCAATTAGCACCAAAATCCAAGGCGCAGGCCCTCAGCATATCCTCTAGTGTCTGGATGGTCTTCTTTGTTTGACCATCTGTCTAGGGGTGAAAGGCGGTATTAAAACTCAACACTGTACCAAAAGTCTCTTGTAAAGCTCCCCAAAACCTCAATGTGAACCTCGTGTCTCTATCAGACACATTAGACATGGGACACCATGCAGTCTCACAATCTCTACAACATACAACTTTGCCAAGGGAAGGTTCATCCTCATTAGCACAAAACGTGTCAATTTCGTAAGGTACTTCACAATCACCCAAACTATATCATTCTTTCTTTGGGTCCTCGGCAAACCCGTCACAAAATCTATCTACACATTTTCTCATTTCCACACTGGAATGTTCAGAGGCTGTAAGGTCGCTCCAGGCTTTTGGTGATCTATCTTCACCATCTGACAGGTTGCACACTTTTCCACATACTCAGAAATCTCCCTCTTCATTTCAGCCACCAGAAATTTCTTTTCAGGTCCTTATACAACTTGGTGCTTCCTAGATGAATAGTATATCTGAAGCAGTGAGCTCCATCAAACAGACTATTCTTGATTTTCTCCATTTGAGGCACATACTCAACAATCTCCCTCTTCATTTCAGGCCACCAAAAATTTCTTTTCAAGTCCTTATATAACTTGGTGCTTCCTGAATGAATAGTATATCTAGAGCAGTGAGCTTCATCAAGCAGACTATTCTTAATTTCCTCCACTTGAGGTACATACAACCTCGGGTCATACCTCAACCCACTGTCTACACCAACAGAAAAGTGAGGGGCATTCTCAACTTCTAGCTTCCTCTAGTTATTTGGCACAAAAGAATCATATTGCTGAGTGAAGACAATTGCCTCGTTCATCCTCAGGTGATTGGACAAATTTGCTAGCACAACTCTGGTAGCTCCATAAGACTATCTCCGAGGTTTGCACTCCACTAGCGGCTCTAACTATTTTCATTCACGAATCATCAGGCTAGTCATGACATGAGTGCGTGTGCTCAAAGCATCTGCAACTATATTTGCTTTCCCTGGCTGGCACGACAGGTTGAAGTCATAAATCTTGATGTACTCCACCCAATGTCTCTGTCTCAAGTTCAGATTCTTTTGAGTGAAGATGTACTTCAAACTCTTGTGATCTATATACACTTAAAATTGTTCACCTTACAGACAATGCCTCCAAATCATTAGGGCGAACACGACAGCTGTCATTTCCAAGTCATGGATAGCGTAGTTCTTCTCAAGATCTTTTAACTGGCGCGAGACATACGCCATCACCTGACCATGTTGCATCAGCACACACCCTAAGTTGGTCCTACAAACATCACTGTAGACCATGAAATCACCACTCCTAGAAGGCAAGGTCAAAATTGGAGCTGACACCAGACAAGCCTTCAATTCATTGTTCTCCTCCCACTGCCAATCCCAGGCAAAGTGTACTTCCTTTTTAGTTAGTTTGGTTAATGGTGCAGCAGTCTTGAAGAAGTCTTGGATGAATCTCTGATAATATCATGTCAAGCCGAGGAAACCTCTAATTTCAGTTACTATCTTTGATCTGGCTCAACTGTTCACAACCTTCACCTTGACTGGATCTACCTTGATGCCTTTTCTTGAGATGATATGACCAAGGAAGGACACCTCCTCCAATCAAAACTCGCACTTGGAGAACTTAACATAGAGCTATTGCCGTCTCAAAAAGGCACTTGAGAATTAAATGTTGGCTCATTAATTTTCTAGCAAGTGGGTTCAACCAGTAGTTGTCAATCAATTAACATTAACATGTCGGCGATGTTCTAAAAAAAATCCACCAATTCAAAGATTTCTTCCAACTACAGCAACCCAACAATGCTTCCGCAATAACTGAAGACCAATTGTCAACTCTTTCTCGATCTCAAATTCTCAATACGTCAAGAATAATGAAGAGTCGTCAATTATTCATCTTTTATAAGTATCTGATAGCTCATCTTCTTGTACTCGAAATTTCTTCTCCTTCCACTTGTTGATTTCGTTTGGATTCATGGGGCTTTTGCTATTGGACGTATAACACACTCTTTGATTTCCAGAAGACTGATATCATTACAAAGATGAAACATATTGCTCAACTACATAAGACATGCAAATGATGAAGTAACCGAAATAAAGACGATGTTTCTTTTCGTTGATAGGACTACAAGCATTAGCTTGATATGTGTGGTTTTGTTTTATCATTCAAAAGACGAAATTTAATTTGTTTGTGTTTGTTACTTTGTGTCTCCTTCATTGAGAAGTGGAATTTAATTTCACTTTGGGTTACTCTTTAATAATTATTTTGGAGTAAGAAAACAATTTGAATAAATAGATCTCATGGCTCCATATTTGTTCTAACTTTTGCTAAATTCTTTTATTTAGAAGTTGTTATTTTGTCTAAGCACATTTCTAACTAATCAAGCATGCGATATTTGTTTAGCTAATCCGAAAAATTAAACTCACTATAATAGATATGTGATCATTTCCAATGAATTTATGCATGGAAATTTCATTATCAGCTGCCCATAGTTGAGGAATAGGTATTTTGTTTAATGAAAACTTAAGAATATTTTGTTTGACCTTGTTTAGTTTGCTGACGAAATTTTCATCAGTATACCTTAATTCCTTAATTGCAAGGATATGCTTTGTTATTGCAAGGATAAGCATTTCCTAGATCTTAGACATCAAACATGTGCGTTATTATACATGTTACTTCTTCTCGTGTACTGCAATGTATGATGTAACCTTGCAAGAGTAGTCTTGTATAGCCTCCATCAATTTGCTTGTCATGTCTCATTACAAAGATGACACTTTGGATCATCTCACATGTGAATCGATCACGAGTCCTGATTGAATTCCTACCTCTCCAAACAAGTCAACTTCATGAGTTTTTTGTCCCGATGTGTGTAGTGAGACAGTGCAAATGGATGGAAAAACTGTATCTTCTGCAACCTAAATGCTGAAACTAATAACCATTTATTTATGTTCTGTGAATATGTTTCTCAGATTTGGCAGTTTTTCTTATATTCTCATTTATACCCTGGCTTTTATAACTTGCGCTACTTATTTCAGAATAAACCTGCGCTTAAATTTTATTTAAGTTACTACAGCTGGTTTGTTTTGATTCAAGTTATTCTCTAGGTAACCTGGAAAGAAAGAAACAGTAGAATTTTTCGTGGTTCTTTTAAACCTTCTTATATTATTATTTCCGATATCATTGGACTAATGGGGCAATGGTTAGATTCTCTTTTACCGGGATTTGAGAAGGAGGATCCGAAGAATTCATTAACCTCTATGAAAGTTGATTGGACTGAGAATCATACAGCTTCTTCAAATACTCCTCCACCCTCTACTGATTCCATCTTACAACAAGCCGCTGCTGCTGAAGACATGGGGCAGTAGTGTTAATAGTTTTTTTTATGATAGTTGAACATTATTGCCAGCTCCGCTAGTTGGTCTGTACTAATGACATGAACATTGCCTTGCTCTTTCTGTGTTTTATTTTGCACACTCTGGACCCCTGATTTCCTTGGGATAGATATCTAATACTACTTACCATTGCCAAAAAAAAAAAAACGGTGTAGTAGCATAACTAAGTAGGATTCTCTCTAATGAGAGATGTTCCAACTTAAAACCAGTGCTATCACAAAAGGTTGAGAACTTGTTTCACATGGATTTTGTTCGTATATGTGTGTGTGCTAGGGGTCTCTTAAGAATTGTCATTGAATTCCACAATTTACAACTTTTTAACGAGCGTCATGTCAATCGCGTATAAAAGAATAAATAAGTTGAAGATACATTGGTCAGATATTATTAGATTTATTGTATTACTAGTGCAAAATCATGTTGCATTATAACATGTATAAGATGATGTTAGATATCAAATACATATATTTGTGACAATTCCATTACATTTATATAGAATTTATTTCATAAGTGATTCAACCATATAGTAGGTCAGTAAATTTATTTCATAATGTTTATTTAAAGTCTAGAGAAGATCGTGAATGTTTATTTATCAAATGTTGCTATATAAGTTCTTGGATTATATGAATTTGTTTGCCACTTGGTTCATGGATTGTTTGATCAAATGTGGGTTGAATTGGGCCCGTTCATTGTGTTTAAAGGTGTCAATGGATTTTTATCAAAAGATGTAACACCTGTAAAATTCACTTTATAATTATTTACATTTTATGAATTTTATTTTCCTGAACAGGTGTTACTGTTCCGAGGCCCATTGTGTGGTTTGGTGCTTTTGGGCTTGGGCCTCGTGGGTTGCTTTCTTTTTGCGTGTTCCTGTGCATGGTTTGGCTCTGTGCTTGTGGGGCCCGCTTGCGTGTGGGCTGGTGGTTGAGGCTGGTAGTTGGCGCTGGTGGTTGAGGCTGGTAGTTGGCCTTGCTGGTGG
>JAMKQA010079353.1:0-11062 GCA_024699735.1 Posidonia australis
ACCAGCGCGTCTCAACCACCGGCACACCACACAGCAACCAACCGCCAGCCACCACCAACGAGGCCAACTACCAGCCTCAACCACCAGCGAGGCCAACTGCCAGCCTCAACCACCAGCCCACACGCAAGCGGGCCCCACAAGCATAGAGCCAAACCATCACAGGAACGTGCAAAAAGAAGCCAGTCCACGAGGCCCAAGCCCAAAAGCACAAAACCACACAATAGGCCTCGAAACAGTAACACCTGTCCAGGAAATAAAATTCATAAAATGTAAATAATTACAAAATGAATTTTACAGGTGTTACAATATATATTAGATTTGATTAAAAATGGATTATGATTGAGAAACAAATCTCAAATTTCATGATCTCAAAGCCCAAATCTTCACAAGATCAAAAAATCATCATCAACAACAACCAAAACCATGCATTTAAAAAATTAATGCCACAGGCACATAACCTCTAAATCACACTGCGTCCTAATCATATTGGCATGCATTACAAAACTAATATTAAATCTATTGAAATCACTATATAACTACAAATAAATCAAAATGTGTGCATCAAACATGCAAGTTCAACACGGCAGACGTACTACAGATCCTTTGTCTGGAGTCTGCCTCAAAGCTCACTCAGGCAACAAAACATAGTATATCAAAAACCTAACTATAGAAGCATACATGTAAAACTCTAAGGGTCCGTTTGGTAACGATTATTAGAACCAACTTATGAAAAAAAGTTGTAACACTCTTAATTTTATTTTTGTAATTATATTCATTTTAATAAATTTATTCTGGATCAGTGTTACTATTCCAAGGCCCATTTGTGTGATTTTGTGGTTTTTAGACTTGGGTCTCGTGGATTGGCTGCTATTTGTGTGGTTTTTGTGCTTGTGGACTTGCTTGTTCCTATGCTATGTGGATTGGTTGGCGAGGCTTGCAGTCGGCCTCATGATGGGAGATTGGTGGTTGTGCATGTGCGGGGGTGTGGTTGGTAAATGGAGACGAGTTGGTGCGTATGCACAGTGGAATTGCAAAACATGCACGTGCTCACCTTCCTCCTTGCGCAACTACTTAAGTCAAGGTGCCTCTATGCACTTCTCCACCTTTCCCTCTTTCCCGCCTTGTCTTTCCACTCCTTCCTGTGCATGCCAACTCCCTCCTCCACCTCTCCTCCCCATTTCACGCCACTCCTCCTTCACCCTGCCCTCCCCCACCCTCACCAACTCTCCCCCCTTCCACTCCCATCTTCCTCCCTCTCCCCCTCTTTCTCCCTCTCCCTTATCCTTCCTTGTTCGATGTGCTCAAGGGTAGGTGGTAGTGTGTGGTGGTGTGGCTAAGCTCTGGGGATTTCCCCGAGGCCGTGAGGAACTCCAATGAGCTCGTGGGTCGTCAATGCTATGGTGGTTGGCCAAAGGATGGATTTGGGTCACCGACAAGCGTATAAGGTACGCACCTCACCCCTCCACTTAGAAATAATGTAAAATGGTAGATTTATCTAGGACGCATGTAATCTAGATTAATTTTGATGTTTTGAATTTATTATGAATTTATTGTGAATTTATGTGTCATTTATGGCCATCAATGTGGGTGGTTGAGTTTTGGATCGTTTTCGATCCTTGTTGCTTCGTGATTTTATTGCGTGAGCTATGTTTGATAGATTTTGGTTCTGTTTGTGTGGATTTGAAGTATATTCAAGGGTTTACAACATATGTTTTATGTGGATTTTATTGTGCTTGTTTGATAGGTCCACCCCTCACTCCCATCTTGGGGAGATGTGACAGACAGTTAGTTGGGTCATTTTCTAGTTTCGTAGAAAATGACACACCGAATTATTTTGGTGTACCGTTTTTTTGTCAGTGTTGGTCCTCTGGCGTTGGTTCGTTCGGTCCAATTTCTTCAGTTTGTCATTTCAAGCCATGAGTGTTGACCGTTGGACCCAGTTCGGTAGACTGAATCAGTTCGGTCTTCTGAACCAGGGATTTTCAGTAAACCGACCTGGATTTCGGTCTACTATTCTAGGTGCCTGTACCCATTTCGGTCATCTAAATTTAGCTGGTCTACCGAATCAGAGCCCAAGTGATTTTGTAAAGTGGTTTTCCGAGAACTTTCCAGATTGGTTTGTTTTACCCATTTAAGATGGGATTGTGGGCCATCAGTGGTGGTCTTGTGGGACACTTGATGCATCGATTTTGTAGAGATTTTGGAAGAGTTTTCCAAAGATATAAAACAATTTTGAAAATGGTTTTTAAAGAGAGGTGTTGGCCCATTTTAGAAATGGTTTTTTTGGTTTTTTGTGTACAGACAGAGACACCGTGGGACTATGTCGTTAAGACTAGGGAATGTAACAACATTCTTAGGTAGTTGGGCGCGTCTCCCTAGTTGAGGTTAGGGGCTGTAGATACCTTGATTTTGCAATCACATGGCAACAGGCTCCAATGGAAGTTACTCTGGCTGCAACCAAAACCCTTAAATCCTAACTCCACCAAAACTCTAAACCCTAAAACCCACATAAGCCCACACAAACCCACTCTAACCTAATCAAAGCAATAACCAACAATTGAGAATCACAACCAAATAAAATTCATTTAAAATATTTAAAACCCTAATTAATTAAGTAAAACCCTAATTAAAACCAAAATTAAACAAAATCCACCTAAATCCACTTAAAATCCTAATTAATCGAAGTAAAATCCTAATTAAAACCAAAATTAAATAAAATCCACTTAAAATCCTAATTAATCAAGTAAAAACCCTAATTAAGGTCACAATTGAATAAAATCCAATTAAGTCTACTTAACCAAATTAATCAAGTGAAAATCCTAATTAAAGTCAAAATCAAATAAAATCCATTTAAACCACTTTAATCCATTTAAATTCAAGGAAAAAAAAAGCTAAATTAAACTCAAATTCCTAAAAAAAAAAAAACCCTAAAGTCACTTGAATAAGTTAGAAAACCAAATTTAAACCCTAAACTTTAATTAAAATCCAAAGAAAACCTAATTAAATTAAAAAGCCTTATTAAAATCTAAAACCCTTAAATTGAACTCAAAATTTTAATTAAAACCACAAGAAACCTAAGTTAAATAAACTTTAAAATCCTTAAACCCTAAAACAAAAAAAATAATCCTAAATCTTTTTTTATCTAAAACTAGGTAATTAAAACCTAAATTAAAATCACAAAATCAAAATCATAAACAAGATCAAAATCTAAAACCAAAAAAATCAAAACCTAAAACCAAAAAAACCAAAACCCTAAAAACCTAAAACCAAAATCAAAACCTAAAACAAAAAAACCAAAAGCCCAAAAATTAGGCCTGTTAAGCCCAAACTAAACTTAATTAAAAACTTAGGACATTGAAAAATAAATGCACAGTGCCTTCTTCTTCCCTGCGAACATCTCCCCATCATCCTCCTTCCCCACAAGCTGGCCAACCGCCAGCCACGATCCACCACCCCCCACCGCATCTTCCATCCCTTTTAAAGCTTGAGAAACCACATGGAGAGGAGGGGATCAAGGGAAGGAGAAACTGAGAAAGCCTCGTCGGAGAAAGGCCCATCGCCGACAGCCCTTCACCCACTGTTCGAGACTAACCTTTTCCTCCTTGCGAGAGCACATAGCAAACCTAGTGATCCCCTCAACTTCCAGAGCATTCCCTTCAACCCTTTTGTCGCTCGGAACCCCCTTAAATCGTCGCCAGAGCTTTCACCAGAGGAGCACCGTCGACAAGCTTCTGGGAGAGACACCTTCCAGTCAGGTAATCCCCTTCTCTTTGTTCAATTTTTACCTTTTGGCTTAGGTCCCATTAGGTCCCTTTAGGCTTCCTAGATTGTGTCATGCCTCCTGTACGTCGTCGCCCCCGTCTCCGGTGGTGGGTTCACTACCACTGGCAAGGCCTTTGGCCTCCTGGATCGAGGTGAGGCCCCCAGGGCTCTCCTCCCTCTTCGTCCCTGAGCCCCGCCGCTCAGGAGGGGATTCCTTTGGCCTACTGTGCCCGAGGGCACCACCGCTGTCCACCGATCGACGATCCTCCATCGGAGAAGCTCCTACGCTCTCCAGTCATGCCAGCACCTGACCGTCATTCCAAGGAGCCTCGCTGCCTCGCCACGAATCCCTCCACACCGCCACACCGTCGCCATAGCCTTTGGAGTGCCGTCCCCACCTCTGTCATGCCTGGCGCCGACGCAAGGGATGGGAGGAACACCTCAAGTTATCCCAGCCCTCGCTGATGCCTTTGGAAGCTTCCCTGTGTCGTCCTGGAGGTCCTTCGACCCTCATTATGTCGTTCCAGTGCATACACCGCCTCCAACCACCTCACCGTCATCGTCCCCGATGTCGACAGATCACCTTGCTGGAGCCAGAGGTGGGGAGGGCATCTCAGGCCTCCCTCGTCTAACCTACAGCCCTTAGAAGACTCGTTGTGCCTCCCATTGGCTTCCTGGACCATCACCGTGCTATCGCCTAGGCCTCGCCGGAGTCCTCACCAGCGATTGGAGCGTCGACAAACTTCGTAGAGGAGGGATTTAGATTAAGTCTGTTAGTTTTAGGATTTTGCATTTAGGTCCTTATATTATTAATTTTAGGTCCTGTGTTTTTACGCATAAACCCCTGTTATTTTAAATAAACATTTATTTCTATTATGGTTTCTATAAAAATTGCATATAGCCCCCTACATATTCTAATTTTCTGTTTTATTTGCATTAGTGCTTGTTTTCTCACATTTAGGTCCCTGACTTCATATTTTCTTCACAATTAAGTCTTGATATTTTGCATTGAGCCTCCAGAACTTTTAAAAAATGAGTTTTCGTTGTAAAATTTGCATTCTAAACCCTATCAAACTTCATAATCACACTAAACATCATAAAAATTTGATTTCCATGACACTTAGGTCCCCTTTTCTTGAATTTAGGACCTTTTTATTACTCTGAAGTCCTTTTTCACTACATTTAGGTCCAGAATGCATTGTTTTCATTACTCATGAGTCCTTTCATTACAATTAGGTCTAGAATTCATGTTTTTTCATTTGCACACAACTCTCTGTGTTCATGTTTTGTGACACTTAAGTCTTGAGTACTTATTTCTTTGCATTTTAACCTAGAACCTAGATTTTCTTGCATTCCATGCCCTAGGGAAATTGTTTCTTTTGTGCATGGGTCCCTGGAAACTTGTTTTTATTGCATTTAGGTCCTGTCCTTTTGCAGGTAGGCCCTTATACTTCCCAAATTTTGCATACAAGTCCCCGAGAGCCCTATTTTCATTTCATAAGAGCTAAATGATTTGTTTTCAACCCAGAATCTTGATTTCTGTGCATGGACCCTATTTTTAGAGATTTTGCATGTTAGCCCCTAAACTCAATCCATAACGTTTTCTTGGACAGGAGCATTTACATCCAGGCCCCTGAATCTTTCTTAAATCAATAATGATTCTTTTGATTGCATTTTAAATCACATTTTGGTATGTTTCACATTTATTGATCACATGTGCTTGTAAATCATCACTTGAATAAAGTTTTCATCAAAAAACCATGTTTGCAATATAAATGAATATCTAATTTCACATCTTTGTCAGATTTGCACCTTATGCATGAATTTTGCACATTAGACCCTGAATTCTCAGGAAATTACCAAGGTGCAATTTTCACGCATCCTAGTGCTACATTTTCACTTAACTCATCATTTGCAAACTAGGACAAAAGCCACTGAATGATCCAGCCTCCCCTTGTTTTGTGAATTTTGCACTTTAGCCCCTATACTTGTCCTTTAACATGTTTACATCGTTTTTCTTGCATTTAAAACTTTGTCCTCATCATGTTTCTCGCAAATAACATTTTCTAGACATTTTGCATAGTTTCATCACACCTGCATAGCATTTCATCCCTTTTGAGTAGAGCATGCATTCCATGTGATTTCCTATGGATTTTTCCTTGACTTGTTTTCAGATTCTTTCACTTGACATTCAATTTGATTCCCTTTACTCCACATTTCTCTATTCTCATGGTTTGATTTGGATTTCTTTGCCCGAGGGCGTACATTAACAAGCTTGAAGGCTGACATTGCCCCCACCACGGATTATTTTTATTTTTTGATTTTCACGACCTTTTCCATGATTCTGATGACTCGGGTTGACCCCACTTTATATTTTTTGACATCAATGTGGTTTTCTGAACCATTCTCTACAAAAACATCGCATTTTATGTGATTTTCTTCTCACGTCACCATTTGCTTGTTTTATGTGGATTTCTGTGTACTTTTTTCGTTCAAATTTCTATGGTGTTTTCTGCACTTCTAATGATTTGGGTCGATTGTATTTTTGATCCCCTTGACGCTGGTGTGGTTTTCTGAAGCATTCTTTACAAAAACATCGTCATTCTATGTGACTTTCTTTACATGTCACAGTTTTCCTATTTTATGTGGACTTCTTTGCAGTTTTCCCGTCTTGATTTCTACGATGCTTTCTTTGATTTTGATGACCTGAGTCAGTTGCATTTTTGACATTCTTGAGACCTATATGATTTTCTAAGCCATTCTCGCCTAGAACCTTGTCATTTCATGTGTTTTTCTTTGTGGTGTCATATTTTGTGATTTCGTCATTTCATTTGGATTTCTTTGCAATTTTCATGTACCCTCTTACACATCCATCCAGTCTTGTCTTGGCATTCATATTAGCATGATTAAAGCACAATCTAGGTATAACAAACATTCAGCAAGCGAATCAGACTAGAAAGACCGAGTTTCTCGGGCGTACGGGGGTGCCTAACACCTTCTCCGTGCGTAATAAGAATCCTTACCCATTCACTGGTTAGTAGACGTCTGGCCTTCACATTTGCATCCCATGCATTCACTTTTTGTGGTTTGTTTGTGGTTTTCCTCGTCTTTCCCTTAAAAGACTAGGTGGTGACTCCTTTTCTTTTTCGTTTTATCCTATCTCGTGCCTTCGCCATCTTGGCATGGTTGTGGCCTCCTCCCTCTAGCGTGACCCTGCGTTGAATCCCCAGGCCAGGCACAGCCACAGGGGCCAAGATACCTAAGGTTGAGGTTCATCAGGTCCTGGAGGTATGACACTCCTTAATTGTCATGCCAAGGCTAAGGTTGAGGTCTACGGGTTGATAAGTTTGTGGCATGATGGGGAGGTATAATATTCGTATGGTCGCCGAGAGCACTGAAGCTTAGGTGTCGCTGTGTGTGGGGGTATGAGACTTCCTCCTGAGCACTGTGCAGAAGACACCGTGAGGAGGAGTACCCAGTGATGGCTAGAGTGGGTGGGACACGTGCCTCGTAGTTGGTAGCGTCCTGATAGACAGGATTGTCTTCCTAGGAGTGGTTGGCTTTATGAGGATTCTCCTGGTAGGAGGATCGCAAGATGGTGTCCCTCTTACATAGGGTAGTGTCACCATGACAGTGCAGTGTACCTTGGTAGCGGCTTGTGGCAGAGTTGATTGCTGGCACTGAGCTTCTTGACTCATTGTGTGTGGTTTTGGCCATTGAGGGCCTTGCTTGTGATTTTGGGCTGGTAGAGCCTTTGCTTATTAGTTTGGCCCGTGTGGGCCGTGTTTCTTGTGGTTTGGGCCTAGTAGGGCCTTGTTTTGTGGTTTTTGGCCTATTGGGCCGAGTTGCTAGTTTTTGGTGGATATGGAAAAAATGATTGCGAAATGATTTTTAAAGGAAAATTATTATCATTTTGTTTTCCACCGTTTTTGTGGGATGGGTGCTAGGTGACTTTTGTCACTTACACTATTTTTCTCCGTGGTTTTTAGGTTGCAGGTGTAGGCGAGCATGTTTTGGCAATTAGTGCACATAGTTTGGAGTCTCATAGCCACACACATAGGTTCTTGGTTGTTGGATATTACTGTTTAGCTTGTAATTTCCTGTAATTTAATTTGTTTAAATTATTGTGGAAATTTGGAAGCATTACAGCTTGGTATCAGAGCACCAAGTTCACTAGGTCGCACTAACCTAGTGTGTCCAGCCTAGAGACTCCATAAGTTTTGCATGCATGGTAGGGTCTGCACCTAATGATTTTCTTCATGTTCTCTACTTGTTGTTTTGCTTGTGGTGTAGGTGTTTTGCCTCTCTCATTTTGTAGGATGCCTCCTCATGGTCGCAAGGGTGAGGCCCCTACTAAGGTTTCTTAGCCTTATGAGGAAGCGAGCGAATGAAAGGCTGTTTGTGTCGAGCTACGGAGCCTGGCGCATGGAATCTCACATGCTTTTAGCAAGAGCGGTTTCGGTAAGTTGTCGGGTGACCCATGGTTGAGTCGATTTACGAAGCTTCGTCCGTCATTATTCAAGGGCAAAGTTGGCACTGATGAGAGCGAGGCTTGGCTAGAGAAGATAGTGAAGATGCTGTCCAGCATGGCGTGCCCAGAGGAGCATTGGGTACAATTGGCAACTTATCTGTTGGATAGTGAGAAAAATAAGTGATGGAAGTCAATGAAGCAGTTGAAGTTCTCGGACTTGACTACTATCTGTATTCAGTGGAAGGATTTTGAGGCAATCTTCTATGAAAAGTATTTTCCCTTCTATGAGAAGGAGAGGTTTAGTCGAGACCTTCGGAACCTAGAGCAGGGTAGCATGTCTGTGCTCGAGTATGAAGCTACTTTTCCCTGTTTAGAGCATTTCTCCCTTACTTACCCTTGAGAGGAGGAACAATAGCAGAGATTCCTAAATGAACTTCATCCAGCACTAAGGGTGAAGGTGTTGGGCTATCCGTGCCAGACGGTGGCAGATATGGTTGGGATGGTCGTCCACTTTGATGAAGAACACAAGAGGTACAAGGAAGGCCATCTTAGGGGGAAGAGTAAGTCTTTCTTTACTTCCTGATTTTCTTGCTCCGATATGCTGAGCGCTAGTGACTCAGGTAGCCCAGGAAAGAAGAGGAAAGGGAAGTCTGATGCCTTTTCTATGGTTGGCATAGTTCTGCTGGTAGCAGTGGTACTAGTTTCAATCAAACAGGTTCCAGTGCTCCCAGAGGGAATCAATGTTTCAACTATGGTCAGGAATGCCACATTGCTGCAAACTGTCCTCATCCTCAATAGACTCCAGCCCCAGTGGTGTGCTACAATTATTGGAAGGCAGGACATGTCCAGAGATTCTGTCTACAACCACCCAAGAAGGTAGGAAGCCCACCACAGCATCCGACGAGGGGACGATTGTCCACTATTGTAGCTCTAGATATTGGACCTTCGAGAGATGTGGTAGAGGGTAAGAATGACTAATTGATGCTTTGTAACCCTCTATATGACTATTGTATTGTCTCTTGTAACCTGGACAACTGCCTATTGAATGGATGTTGTGTTGTTGTTGTGCTTGACCACTGAGTTCTTTTATTATGATTGGCCAAATGGCCAAGGTATTGTTTGACTTAGGGAGTTCTTTCCCTTATATCTCTGAATCTTTTGCGGTGGAGATAGAGGATAAGCTAGCTAGGCTAGCCTTCCATCTCAACGTGGTAACATCGTTGGGGGAGCACAGTTTGACATGAAAGTATCTACGGTTTGTCGACTTGACGGTGAACGACAGGGAGGTCGACGCTAGCCTCATTATTATGGACACGCGGGAGTATGATGTGATACTCAGCATGAACGGGTTGGCGTAGTAGTTCACTTTTATCGATTGTGCTATGAGAAGAGTTTATTTTAGTTCTCCTAGAGATGGTGCCTTCTTTATGTAAGGTGTGTATCAGGGTAAGCTTAAGTTTGTCATTTCGGCAATGAAGGCTTACAAGTCACTAACTAAGGGTTGTGTGTGGTATCTAGCTAGTATATTTATCCGCACTCCTCTTGAGTTGGGTGTCCACAATATTTCTGTAGTTTATGAATATCTTGACGTGTTCTTTGACGATTTGCTTGGTGTGCCACCTTACAGGCAAGTAGAGTTCTCGATCGAGTTAGTTCTAGGGTCTGGTGTTATCTTGAAGCCTCCCTATTACATGGCGCCAATGGAGTTGCAAGAGTTCAAGGCCCAGTTGTAGGAGCTACTGGACAAGGGATTTATCAGGTTGAGTGTGTCCCTATGGGGAGTGCCTGTCTTGTTCGGTAACGACCCCCAAGTCACAACCACTTAATTGTAGGATCAAATGGCTTCTCTAGAGGGGTGTGAATAGAAATTTTTTTATCTTGTTATTCAATTTTAATTTTACTTAGGCAAATTGCAATAGAAGGAAGATTTAATCATAGAATAAAGATAAGAGACAATGAAGAGTACTCAGTGATTTATAGTGGTTCAGCCAACCCCGGCCTAGTCCACTTCTCAAGTTCCCCACTTGAGATTTTCTCTTTACTTAATAAAGAAAAATTACAAGTAGGAATTACCTCTCCTACGCCATAACCAGCCATCCCTTCTCCCACCCGGAGAAGAACACAGCTCAATTAAATTACAAAGGTAGCTTTTACAACTCTCTTGTAATCTCCCAACACCTGCCAAGCTTGATGAAGTTTGAATGGTAGCTTAAAATTGCTAGGGAGAATACAAAGGATGAGAATTTTGCTCAAGACTTGTCACACTAATAGTATAATAGCTATGAATGCTTTGGTGACCTTCTAAGGTGCCATTAGACTATAATGTATAATGTTAAGCTCAACTCTAATTGTGTCTAACTACTATAAAATATTTTGCCAACTAACAAAAGATTCGATATGTCGAAATTCTTTTGTTGACCAAAATCTAAAACGGTCGAGTAATTCAGTATGTCGAATAAATTCGGTTGACCGAAAACTATTTAGCACAGTCTGTTCAGATTCCATTAGCCGTTAACCCTAATTTTATATTCATTTTCAATTTCGGTATGCCGATGGAATTCAGTATCCCATTTTTGACCTTGATTCTATATTTTCCTTTTAATATTTTTTAAGGGTATTCTTATGGGTATCTCTAACTTCCTAGGATGATGACTTATTGTGACCATGCCGACCCGAGGGAGGCAGGAAGGAGGATCACAGCCATGCCAGGATGGCGAAGGCGCAAGGAAAGGAAAAAAAGCAAGAAAAGGGAGTCGCCACCTAGTCTTTTAATGGAAAGACGAGGAAAACCAAGAAGAACCTCAAGAAAATCAAGAGGAAAGACAATAT
>JAMKQA010079354.1:0-12406 GCA_024699735.1 Posidonia australis
AAATTAGGACATTCAGAAAGGATTCAGTGAGTCGAGAACAAACCCCTCCATTATGACAAACATTGAAGGTTTTTCTGGCACTGAAGGCAAATAAGAAATAGGAAAAAGCATCAGCATGCATACATAAGCATAGTTAGTCATCCATTTCACATTCGACTTTGCAAGGATTCGTGCAGCCTTTAACCAGGGGAATATTAGCTGCCTTATGGTTGGAGCCTCCCATGTTTGACTAGGGGCATGTTAGCTACTCATGTTCAGATGTCACTAGGACTGTATTTCGACTAGGAGCCTATCAGACTTTTTCTAGGTCTAGTTCTCTCAACTCATTACCTTGAACCATGGGCATATTAGTTGCCCTCTTACAAGCTCGTAGTAGATTCTGCCCCTATTGAAAAAATTACAGTTACACCCCTACCATTGTGCCAAAAGCATTTTCAACCCCGTCTGCCTACCAAAGACTCCCAAACACCTAGTGATAGTCATTGAGACCACTCATTGCAGCAAAATCAGCCACAGACAGAATTCAATGCACTCAGCCAAGAAATTACCGAATTACCACTACCATGATAAAGACGAGAGCGGTCTCCAGTAGAAGCAGGAGCCAGATCCGCTGTCGTAGTCACCCCGATCAATCTCTCCTTTCTTTGTCGGACCGACAAGTCTGATAACTTGTCAGCTCTCCCCTTTCTTTGTCGGCCCGGCAAGTCTGATAACTTACCAACTTTTCTCTTTCTTTGTCGACTCGGCAAGTCTGATAACTTGTCAGCTCTTCCCTTTCTTTGTTGGCCCAGTAAGTCTGATAACTTGTTAGCTCTCCCCATTCTTTGTCGGCTTGGCAAGTCTGATAACTTGTCAGCTCTCTCCATTCTTTGTCAGCTTGGCAAGTCTGATAACTTATTAGCTCTTCCCTTTCTTTGTCGGCCTGGCAAGTCTGATAACTTGTCAGCTCTCCCATTTCTTTGTCGGCTTGGCAAGTCTGATAACTTGTCAACTCTCCCCTTTCTTTGTCGGCCCGATAAGTCTGATAACTTGTCAGCTCTCTCCTTTTTTTGTCGACCCGACAAGTCTGATATCTTGTCAGAAACTATCCATCTAGGCTGATATCCTAAACTATCTACTTAGGCTAATATCCTAAACTATCTATCTAGGCTGATATCCTAAAGTATCCATCTAGGCTGATATCCTAAACTATCCATCTATCTAGGCTGTCCTAAACTATCCATCTAGGTTAATATCCTAAACTATCTATTTAGGCTAATGTCCTAAACTATCTATCTAGGCTGATATCCAAAACTATCCATCTAGGCTTATATCCTAAACTATCTATCTAGGCTAATAACCTAAACCATCCATTTAGGCTGATATCCTAAACTATCCTACTGTTTTATGCAGTGCGACGGATACTCCTCAGTCTTGAGTGAATTGACTGGCCTATCAACTGACAATTGTGGTTGTCAACTTATCTATTTAGATGGACAAACTCCTATGCTGCAACTGGTTCACTTTGACAGGGTGGCCGGAATGCACACCTCCTTGGGCGATGAGCTATTGCTGAAAGGTTTTGTCGTCCACTTCTTAGGTGAACTAGTTTTTAGCTATGGTCGGACGATCGTGAACATTGAGGTTGCTGAGATTGCATTGGCAGTGTAGACACCCCAATTCTGCAGATTTGCAGGTAGTCTCCTCCGGAATGGACTTTTGGTTGGTGGGCTCTCAATTACTTTTCTCTAAGACCAACTAGACATCCAAACCTAATTTAATCCACAAAACCTAATCCAAAACCCTAAAACTAACCTAAACCTAATCCAAAACCCTAAACCTAATTCTAAACCTAATTCAAAACCTAATCCAAACACCTAAACCTAATTCAAAACCTAATCCAAAACCCTAAAACTAATTCAAAACTCTAAAACTAACCTAAACCTAATCCAAAACCCTAAACTTAATCAAAAACCCTAAACCTAATTCAAACCTAATTCAAAACCCTAAAACTAATTCAAAACCCTAAAATTAACCTAAACTAATCCAAAACCCTAAACTTAACCCAAAACCCTTAGCCCAATTCAAAACCTAATCCAAAACCCTAAACCTAATTCAAAACTTAATCCAAAACCGTAAAATTAATTCAAAACCCTAAAACTAACCTAAACCCTAATCCTAACCCTAAACCCTAATCCAAAACCATAACAACCTCTAACCACCTATAACAACTTCTAACAACCTATAACAAACCCTATCCACTTCCCACTCCAACATAACAACCCATAACAAACCATAACTACCCTAACCACTTCCTACTCCACCATAACAACCCTAACCACTTCCCACTTCACCATAACCACCCATAACAAACTACCTAGCCATTGTAAGCCTATAAATACCCCCCATTTGCAAGAGAAAAAAAGAGGGAAAATGGAGAGAAAAACTTGAAAAATTTGACAGGAGAGCAACCAAGGAGATTTCTTCCAACCAGAGCAACCATAGGAAGCTCATATTGGTGAGGAATCTGAGAGAGGAGAAAAATTAGGGTTTAGGCCAACTTTGGCCACCTCTTTGGCAAGCTCTAGCTAGCTTCGGCGATGTCCTCCACTGCTAGCTCAGGTAAGCTTCGATCCCAGCTCAATTCCTTTCAATTTTAGCTCCTTAGGACCTCCTCTACCTTCCCCAATCGATTCCTGTAAGGCCAGGTGGCTTCCTTGGCCAGAATCAGAGGATTTTTGGGTCGTCGGACCCGATTCTCTGGCAAGGGAGGTGGGGGCACGAATCTAGTGAGTGATTCATGCCCTGGTGAGTGTAGTTAGGTTGTTCTTTGTCCTTTCTTGCTCCTCCTTCACCCTGGAGGCTTTTCCCTCACTATGGACGTCGCTAAAGGAGAGTCGCGAGATGTAGCCTCACCGTCGTCGGAGAAGACGACCCCTGGAAGGGGTTGATTGGGCGTCTCCCGCATTGCAGCACCTCTCTGACCGTCGGAAAACGTTCCTCTACTCTTCCCTTGCTCTCTGGAGCCCACAGGACACAGCATTGGAGCTCGATCGCGTCCCACATCACCGTCGCCAGAATCGTCATAGGGCATGATCGAGAGGGGAGCTCATGCATCGTTTCTTGCCTCTAGATGGTGAGAAATGCTCCTCTCCCGCCCTCAACCTTCCTTGAGCCGTGGTCCACCGTTTCAGTGCCTCCAATGGCCTCTTCTTCTCCATCACCGTCGCCGGAGTCGCGACAATGACGAGTGAGGTGGGGAGGAGACTGAGACCGCTTGACGCCTGATCCAAGCCACTAGATCTTCCTCTCTTTCTTCTTTCGTACTCCTAGTGTGTTTGGATGCCAGATCAGGCAACGGGGAAGCCGTGGATGGCATCCTAGATGGCCGTCGACTGCAAGGTTGCGTCGTCAGCGGCCGTTGTGCCTTTTTTTTTAAATAAAAACTTCTTTTAAAAAAACGTTTTCTCCTTTTCCCTTCTTGGAACTAGGTCCTTATTTTTTGCATTTAAGTCCCTGCATTAGTTTTTTTAATCATTTTAAAAATGTTTTGTTTTGTAAAATTGCAGTGTGATCCTTATGTTTTCCTTTAATATTTTTCAGGCATTAATTCTTGACATAAAACCCTCTTATTTAGTTTTCATTCATTTTAAGTCCATAATTTGCACAAAAAACCTTGAACTTCATGAAAATTGTTCTAGACGCATGATTTTCTGGCATAATTGCAAATCTAACCCTGAAGATTCAAATTTTTACTCAAATAAGCTTAGAATTGCATTTTAAACCCTAAACTTCACTGAATTTACACTGAATGCATGTTTTTTATGGCATATTTGCAAACTAGTCCCTCGAAATTCATGTTTTCATGCATGAGTCCATTTTTTTTGCACATTTAACCTTGATGTTCTTTAAAGTTGCATTAAACACATGTTTTGTTGGCAAAATTGCAGATTGGACCCTAGGAATCCTGATCTTTACCAAAAATGCATAGTTTTGCACATTTTACCCCCAACTTCCATAAAATTGCACAAAATGTGTTTTCTTTAACATTTTAGCTGATTTATCCCTAGAATCTCAGCCTTTATTCAGAGCATGTAATTATTGCACAGAGGCCCTGGAAATTTACATATTCCCCCTATATTTGCATTTTGTACATTTTGTTACCCCTTTTTCATGCATATTTTCTCATGCTCGTTTTCTTACATCATGTACGCATTTCAAACTTACTTCAAGCTTGGTTTTAGCATTACTTCCCAGATTTCTTCTGATTCTCATGTTTTTTGATTTGATTTAGATTTTCATCACCTGAGGGCGTATATTAATAGGCTTGACAATGCCGACATGGACCCAAATGAGGATTATTTTCTCAGATTTCATAAGTTTTCGCTGTTTTGCGTAACACTTTTCAAGTATTTCCGATTTTCACGATTTTCCTCATTGCCCAAAGGCGTATAGTAAAGTGGCATTTTCAATGCCTACATTGTACCTTGGATTATCATTTTTCTTTTTTTATTCATTTCTTATCTTTGATTTGGCATGTTTTCGCATTCATCTTAGGCATGTGCGTTCAGAGTAGACAAGCATACACACACTAGATCATTACCAAGAAGGAAACCTAGAAAGACCGATTTCTTCGGACGTATGGAGGTGCCTAATACCTTCTCCATGCGTAACATGAATCTTTACCCTTTCTTTGACCCATAATGGCCAAGTGTTGCATCCATTAGGCACGGAGCACACATGTATTCATTTGCATTATTTTCTTGCATTCATATACATCTTGGTTTTCCTCGTCTTTCCACTAAAAGACTAGGTAGTGACTCATTTTCCTTATCCTTTTCTTGTCTTTCTTTGGTGTTTCCGAGTCTAATCTCCTTCTTCGGATTCATCATCTTCACCGTGATCATATCAGGACTCCTCGTGTGTTTCCACACACCTTGGAGAGTCGTGTAGGGTTCCACCGGCATGGTCACAGGTAGTGGTCACTGGTCAGATAGACATGGCTCTAGTTATCCTGGCAGAGACTTACTGAGCTTTAGACTGGTAGTTACGATGATGCCGACACTTTTATGGCTACGGAGCTTTTGTACAGGTATGGTTGGCCGCTCATCTGGGTGTGGAAGTCTTACGCCCACAATGTTCGGCCTTTGAATCCTACTGTCAATGTGGTCATTCTCGCATGCTCACCTCAGTTCGCAAGGAGTATGAGCAGTTGGAGAGTTTGACAGAAGACAGGTCATCTAGTGCATCATTCCTTCAGCCACTCAAAACTTTGAGGCTTTCTTCAATACAGCCGATATGCAGCTTATCATCGTGTCGGGTTGACTGGTGGTGTTGAAAATCATCCAGTTCGCGTGATGCGGTAGTTTGGCTATCAACAAAATTTCTTTGTACAGGTGCTAATGCTAGTCCAGTTCTAGGAGTATCCTTCAAGCTCTTATGCTATGACTAAGGAGCTATCTCACTTGCTTAGTGGCTCCATACGGTTGAAGGATCTTGCAATCAAAGAAGGGAAAGATTGCACAACAGATTACAAAGCCGAAGTTGAAGAAACCTAGCCAATCTACAGTGTTGCTCCGAGCCATACACTTTTCCCAAAGCTCCGAGCTCAAAGAGATCTTGGGATGACATAGACTCTTGATATTCACGTTAAGCTTATGGTTCATTGCAAGTTGAAATACATGTAATCACTTCATTGTATTCATCTGCTATAATAAAATTCATCGGAACACTTTTGGATAGCTTGTTTGGTTGCTTTTGTTTGATATGGAGTCAAAGTTGCCATTGCAACAACACGTGCTTAACTGGTTCAAACTATTGCTCTCTTCTGCCTGTCGACTTGGTGTAACCATGTCGACGATAGCCTCATGCTTGACGTGAAAGGCCAAATGCGCGAGGACCAGTGAAGTCACTGCAAAACAATAAAAAGCAAATGATAAAAATGCAGGAGTCGCCACTTAGTCTACTTGAAAACGGGAGATGAGGAAAACCGTTTCAAAGCATTAAAACCATGCCATAAAACCAATGGAAAAGGTCAACATGAACCAGAAAATGGGCAAGGATCCTTGTTATGCACGAGGAAGGTATTAGGCACCCTTGTACGCCCAAAAAATCGGTCCTTCATGGGTTTTTCATTTACTTATATGAAATGTTGGTTTTTCAGCCTGTTTCTGTACGCCCAAGGGCGATATGCCATGCAATGCTATATGCAAGTGGTGCCTTATGCTAACATGGGTAGAGAGACTATAGGATGTGTCCTAATGCTCAGAAAGGTCACCCAAGTGGTGGATCAAGCACCGGTGCAAAGATATTGCACAGACATGACCAAAGATCCAACAACTCCGAGGGGCTAATGACCTCGCTTTGCTATATGCAAAACCTATGCTACCATGCATAAAATGGATGAAAACAAACTGGAGTCATCCTGATATGTCTAGGAAGATACCCAAAGAAAACCAAAGGCAAAACAAATTGGAAACCATGCGAAACATCATGCCGAAAAACAGGCAGGTGCGTTAGACTGGTGCGCCACCGATGTGCTTTACTGAGGTGTGCTAGTGAAGTTATATAAAATCTGGTAAATATGCATAAAATCATCTGAGAACATATAATGAATATCTGAAACTCCCGATCACATATGAGTGGGTCTTCCCCTCTCCCGCAGGGTCATAAAGGAAAGGGGAAACCTAAGAAAATATGATATGGCTCTTTTGCTCAAGGGAAATATGCCTCACGCAAGACCACATAACCCTCATACTAAATGAAACTAATGAGTTTCAGCCATGCTTCCCGTTTCTGGATCATGGACTGTTGCATAAGAACTCTCCAAACAAGAGTCCATGGGGCAACCAGTTCACTAGACCCGAGTAACAGGTTGACTATGTTAGATGCAAAACTAAAAAAAACAGTACTATCACATGCTGAAATCGTGCACACAAGAACGTGACATATCAGGTATAAAACATCATGAAAATCAAAGTCGAAGACAATCGGAAAAGCATACAGATTATAATGCAAAGTTGGCTGCCTGCACCCTGTGACCAGGTAGGTGTGCAAGCCTGGTGCACCATGATGGTGCGCCAGCTTGGTGTGCCAGGTGGGTGCACCCTAAATACTCTATTTCAGACTGCAGTTTGATCTCAGAGTTATGACTAAATGCATGCAACTGAATAGGTTACTGACCAACCAGACCATTTATCTAGATGTCGGATAACTTAAATATGATAAAGATAGAAGCATGAAAACCCTTTTATCACTCTCTCTTCAAGTTATGCATACTCATGGATTACAAAAGCTGTAACTACTGTTGATGATTTTATGGGTTGTGCAGTGATTTAGTTGGCTTACTAATCATGCAGAAATGATAAACATGTAGATAGGATGATTTACAGTTCATTTCATAGCTAGTGGCTACATTGGATCAAGATTCATTGTTAAAATAGAACCATACAGTGTAGAGATCGTTACGACACAGAAGCAATAAACATATATGAAGGAGCATCCAAAATATCACAAAAGGCAAGAGAGAACATTGCTATATAAACCATATATTAGTTTGGTTGCATGCTTTATTCTGGCTATGATCTAAAAAGACTATGTAGAGATAGGTAAAGGGGCCTTACCTTGCCTAGGGTGTCTCCTCCATGGATGGCTCAAGGTATCTCCTCCTTGTTGCCTTGGATTTAGCTAGGAGTGCTCTAGGATGCGAGAATGTGCTCTGGGAATTGAGGTGTAGGTTGCTAGGAGTGGGTGACTCGCTAAGAGATGGTAGGTAGCTCAGCCAAGAGAGCAAAACATTGCTTAAGCAAGGCTTTTTAAAGAGGATCAAATGGTAACTCCTTGGGATGCAAAAGGACTTGAAGCTCAACAGCCTCACGTTGATTCTTGAGGAATATTCACAAGACTGTTATGAGCACAACAGATGGAAAGCCAGCAGCCAGCACCCTGAAAAGTGGCGGTGCGCCAGGTCAGGGTGCTAGAGTGGTGCGCCAGTATAGTGCGCCACCTTGGTGCGCCGGGGGGGGGGGGGGTGTGCGCCACCTTAGTGTGCCAACATGGTGCGCCAACTAGGTGCTCCACTGTGGTGCTCTCACCTAGTTGTTGGACCATGGGCTTCTGGTCGATTTGTGCGATGATCTCTGGCTAATTAAAATGTCAAATTGGGTTCAAAGGTGGTTAAGCTTGCCACATCCAAAGCAACATCTTCGGAGAGTCCACTTACGAGCTGCCTCAAAATCGGGGTATCTACAGATGTCCCTCCCTGAGCGAGGTTGAGGGACGGAGAAACTGAGACTGATGCTCAAGGTTGACAAGATACCTCCATTTTGAGGCTGCGGAGGAGTGAAGTTTGCTATAGGCACTAAGTCGCTTATTCGGTGGATGCACCGAAAGTCATGACTTGTTGCCAAATGCAGATATGCAAAGCAGAGTGCGTGCGATTGCTGAGCTAAATGCTGAAAATGTGATGCTAATGAAAAAACAAATGCGAGAGTTGATGCTTGGAAGTAAAATGCAAAGTTGATGCTAATGATGAATTGAGATTGCAAAAATTAGAGAAATCCTGCACATAGAGGGAACCACTGGCAGGAAAATGATAAGTTGTCAGACTCATTAGCTGGATTATTGAGGTTATCAACCTGAGGAGGCGGGATATGACAAGTCAGCCTAGTCTTGTCAACTCGGTCGCTAGACAGCGTGACGGTTGTCAACCGAGTAGTTGGGGATACCAGCCCAAAGAAACGGGGCATGACAAACATACTATTTAACAAGCATGAAAGAGGGCCCTGTCCGCACGGACTTAGGGCAAGCCAAGGGATTTCGCGTCTGCAAAAGCCAGAAGAGAAAAGGATAGAATGGGACCTTGATCGCCCAGTCAAAAGGTTAAACAGTTGGATTTCGCGCTCGCGAAAATCCAAGGAAAAGAGAAAGGACCTTGACTGGTTAAAGGTCGAGCAAAAGGATATGACCTTGACTGCCCGGTCAAAGGTCGACTTTGACTGCCCAGTCAAAAGTCAAGGAAAAGGATCTCGCCCCCACGAGAATCCTAGGAAAAAGGCAAAGAAATGACCTTGATCGCCCGGTCAAAGGTCTACTTTGACCTCCAGTCAAAAGTCAAGCAAAAGGACCTCGCGCCCGCGAGCATCTGGAAAAAATGAAGGAGATGACCTCGACCGCTCAGTCGAAGGTCGATTTTGACCACTCCGTTAGAAGTCAAGAAAAAGGATCTTGCGCCTGCTAGAATCCGGAAAAAGCAAAGGAGATGACCTCGACCGCCTGGTCGAAAGTCAACTTTGACTGCCCGATCACAAGCCAAAGAATAAGATAAGGAAATGACCTTGACCGCCCAGTTGAAGGTCGATTCTGACCACCCGGTCAGAAGCCAAAGAAAAGGATCTCGTGCCCGCGAAAATCCAAGGAAAGCAAGGAACATGACCTCGACCGCTCGGTTAGAAGCCAAAGAAAAGGATTTTGCGCCCGTGAAAATCGAAGGAAAGCAAAGGAGAGGACCTCGACCGCTAGGTCAAAGGTCGAACAAAAGGATTTTGCGCCCGTGAAAATCCCAAAAAGGGAAGGGATAGAAGGAACTCATCCACCTGGAATGAGAATCTGAAAACAGAAAGCGAAAATCCCTAGAACGTCCCCTAGGAAGGAAGCTAGTTGCAGTTGCGCTTAGGAGGGTAGAACTATAATTGTTTGTTGTTGGCTCTGTGGTACAGAAACTAGTGTTCTTGTTGAGATGCATGTGCAGTATCCTCTGAAAGGACCTTGCTGAAGTTTTCAATCTAATGTGGCATTGATTACGAGTTTTGCAAAATGTTTGGACCTATTGGCAATTTTTTGAAACTTGAGGGCTTTATTGCAAATTCTCCTTATCATAGGTTTTTACTGCATTGTTGCTGAGTTGTAAATTCCAAAGTCTTGCCGAACATTTGCAAATGTCTACTTCAAACATAACTTCCCATATCGTTTGTGGACTATTCTGCAAATTGGATGAACTTAGGGGGTTTTCCGCAAATCACCCCATCTGGGGAACTTTTGCAGATCATGTACTTGCTTTTCTTGGCATTTCGCATTTTGCTCTCTCAATGCAAACTATAAAATGCTAGGGGTTGCATTACCATTTTCATGGCCATTTTGCATGTTAGACCTCGAAAATTAAACTATTTGCACTATTGGTATGTGACGGAGTCCACTGAATAACTGCCATAATTGCCAAGTCCCGGATGGTGCTTCATTGGAGACTACAACTGGATTGTTCTTCATGAACTTTTAGCTTTTATAAACTTCCTCCTCTTTCTTTCTTTTTCCTTCATTATTCTCCTTTTTCATTCATTACCTACCCCCCTTATTTATTTTTCTTCTTTCTCATTCCTCCTTATTACCCGTGCCCCTTCTTCTTCCTCTTCATTTCCTCTCTTCCAACGAAACCCATCTCCCCTCTCCTTCTCATTGGTGGTGCCTTCGGTGGTGCACTGGGTAGGTGCTTGGGCCCAGTGCGGCAGCGTGGTTTCGTTGGTGCGCCCCCATAAATTTGCCAGTTTGCCTTCCTATTCTGCTGCGGCTCCTTCTCTTTTCCCTATATAATTTCTCATTCTCAGCGAGGTCCGTCGCCTTCTCTACTGTGAAAAACATTCAAGAGCCTTCAATCTTTCCTACAGCTCTATATCCCCATGCTGATCCTTACGGATTTTACTCTCTCACATCTTGCTGATTTTATGCTGATTTGCTGCATCATGCGAAGGGATGCTTTAAATTCGGGCTTTATACTGATTTTATGCTGATTTAAAATCTGGTTTTCACATACTTTGCAAGGATATTTTGATTTTCCTTTATTATTGGGATGTATACACATCTCATGAGCTAATGTCCCATAGCACTTTGTATTTGAAAAAGAAGTTTTTTTTTTTTACCGATGCATATTTTCACGTCTTGCAAATTTCCTTCTTCATTTACAACCTTTATTTATTCCTGTCTACCTTGGGGACATGCTTTGCCAAATCACTTTTATTTTTATTTGCCCCCCCCATTTGTGCCAAATCAGCTTTGTTTGTCCCATATCTTGACCCAAGATCATTCTTACAGGGTTACCCAACCATGGTGACACCGAGGTATTGCTCTGATGTTCTGCGAGCATGGATTGATGCATTAACTACTGCGGATCGTGAGCAACTACGGATTTGGGGCATATCATCCTCATTACTAAATATTGCTAAAGTGGAGGTGAACTGGCACTTGCTATGTGCTGCAGCTAGATTTTGGAAACCTACTTTCCATGTATTCTGCTTTGGGCAGACAGAGCTGACTCTCACCTTGGAAGAAGTCTGACGAATATGTGGCCTGTCACCATACATGTCTCTGCTTGACTTTATGTGTTGCGACAGCTATGCTTCAGTCCTGAGCCAACTGACTGGTTTGTCTCAATGTGTTTGCGAGAAAAGCCTCATTTGCAAGGACGGGTCAGCTACCATGCTGCGCCTGGTTTGACAAGATTATCAGCACCCGTCTATCCTCAGGTAGCTTGTGGCTCCACAGCTTTGTGGTACGCTTCCTTGGAGAGCTAATTTTCAGCCACGATCGGATGATAGTTGCCATTAAGGTGGCAGAAATAGCATTGGCGATGATCACCTGCCAAATTGATCTTGCCCCCATTCTTTTGGAGGAAACTTTTGTTGGCTTAGATCGGGCCCTGAAACGTTCCAGGCATTTCAATGGTTGCAGCGCCTTAGTGCAAGTAAGTTAACAATGTTACCTCAATGATTTGCTGTGCCTATCTAACTTGGCTCTGTTTTCCCCTACCAGGTTTGGCTCGTTGCCCACATGGGGGTAGAAGTCCTGCGTCCTCAGCACTCTGTGTTTGAATCCTACAGTTGTACCAACCTTTCACGCACCCTTCCAAGCGTACATGAGCTGTGCGACAGACTGCGAAATCTCTAGCAATAGGGGTGTCGACATTTCCCTCTGTTACACCAGCACAGCACCCACCTCAACATGCATCCATCCTATCTGGTGGCCAGCCCCCTAGGCTAGCGGGAGCATTACCATCTGTGAGTGTTGATACCATCCCGGTCCAACAACTCTTGCTCCCACATTCTGCACCACTAGTTGCACCATCCCCTGCTTTTCCTTCACCGTTTTATCACACACAGGCCTCATCCTTCATCCCACAGCACACTGCACCCATGCACGAGTACACTGGCCATCCTGTCGTAGCACTAGACGGCGGAATGGTGGATCCGGAGGAACCCTTAGGGGTGACCCATACAGTGTACGTGGCACCTACCTCTACTACACAGTCCACAGCTGCAGTAGCTCCAGATGCTCTCCTCGCGAGAGTAAACGATTTGGAACGCACTCTCCGGCAAGTGCAAGGTGGGGACCGCCAGTCCTACCAATTCCGGGACCTCTGTTATTTCCCAGAGGCGACTCT
>JAMKQA010079356.1:0-11486 GCA_024699735.1 Posidonia australis
GCATGGCAAAACTGTGTGCAAAGAAATGATAAAAAGAAAACAACTTATGCAAGCTTTATGCTAGAAACACAAGCAAAGACAAGCATGGGGATTATTTTCATATAGAATAAGCATTTTTATCATGAAGACTTCGTAAAACATGGAATGAAACAATCTACACGTACCAGTTTAAGCATGCTTCATCATGTTCTCTGAAAATAAAACTAAAAAGGAAGAAGAGATGGAAGGCCTACCTCTCAAGATGTTCCCTCTTGATATTTCAGAGATAAAGAGATCTTTGTTGCTTTGGAAGGACCAAGGATGCTTAGGGATGCAAGGGAGTGCTCCAGAAAATGAATATAGGTTGCTGGACAGAGGACGTAACTCGTGCAAGAAGCTAGCTCAAAGTAGAATTGCAGAATTCTGGATTTCTAACTTCAACTCAGGATTTCCAACCCTTCCTCATGGCTACCTATGGGGGTCCTTATATAGGATTTTCTCATGGGTAACTCATGGGAATGTAGAGAGCCTCGCAAACGAAAAGCCTGGAAGATTCCATGGCATATTCGTTGCTAGAGGTAACAGTTATGGGAGGTGGAAAGCCGGCTAAGTGCGCTAGGGATGTGTGCCGGCTAAGTGCGCTAGGGATGTGCGCTGGCTAAGTGCGCCACTGATGTGTGCTAGGGAGGAGTGCTAGGTAGGTGAGCTAGGGAGGTGTGCTAGCTAAGCGTGCCAGGTTGGTGTGCTAGCTAAGTGTGCTAGGGAAGTGTGCTAGCTAGGTGTGCTAGGGAAGTGTGCTAGCTAGGTGCTCTCCCTTACTTGTCTGGATTTCCAACTAGGCTGCGGGCTTGCTATGGGTATGGGGTTGGTTCAAGGATCAGTCACATCCAAAGCAACATCTGGAATCTTATCAATGAGTCACCTCAAAATTGGGGTGTCTACAATAAGCAAGGGAGAGGTATCAGTTCAATTCTAGCAACACCACAAGGACAGCTTATTCCCTTTGCAAGGAAGCTGACTTCTGAATGCACCAATAATGAAGCCAAATATGAGGCCTGCATTTTAGGCTTACAAGTGGCAATGGACCAAGGCGCCCGAGAACTCCACGTGTTTGGTGACACAATGCTGGTTATTTCACAAGTCAATGGTGACTGGAAGACAAAGGACCAGAAGCTCGTACTATATCATGAACATTTGTTGAAATTGACTGAAGAATTTGAGGATGTCAAATTTTCCATCATGAAACGAGCTAAGAATGCATATGCAGACGCTCTGGCAACTCTGGCATCATGGTTATCACTCCTAGAGGCACAGGCTATAGACATTTCAGTTACATGCATTGAACAACCAGCACATTGTATGCATATCCAAGAGGCGCCATCATCTGCTGAACTGCCTTGGTATAATGATATTAAAGCTTTTCTGGCATCTGACATTTTCCCTCTCGGCATTTCTAAGAAGACCCTGACACGTTTAGCATCTAAATATGTGCTCGAGGCCGGGCAGCTATATAGAAGGTCTTATAATCAGATGCTTCTTAGGTGCGTAGACAAAAAGGAGGTAGATATGCTAATGTTGAAAGTCCACGCAGGCACCTGCGGTCCACACATGAATGGGGTTCTCCTTGCCAAGAAAATTATGCTACAGGGGTATTTCTGGTCCACCATGGAAATGATTGTTGTCAATTTGTCAGAAGATGCCATAACTGCCAGATACACGGCAATTTTATACATGCTCCCCTGCAACAATTGCATAACATGTCATCACCCTGGCCATTCTCTACCTGGGGAATTGATGTTATCGGGGCCATTCATCCTGCTGCATCCAATGGGCACCGTTATATCCTGGTAGCCATTGATTATTTCACAAAATGGGTCGAGGCGGCATCATACAAGACAGTCACAACAACTATTACAGAAAAATTCATCAAGAATAATATTGTCGCCAGATATGAGGTTCCATTTGCTATCATTTCTGACAACGGAACTAATTTCATAGCAAAGAGAGTTGAGGATTTTCTCCAGAGTTGCAAGATCAGGCATCACAGATCCTCCCCCTATCGACCCCAGATGAATGGGGCAGTAGAGTCAGCTAATAAGAATCTGGTGAAAATCATAAAGAAGATGGCTGAAACTCATAAAGATTGACATGAGAAGCTGCCTTATGCATTATGGGCCAATAGGACCTCAACGGGAGCAACACCTTACTCTTTGGTGTATGGCATGGAGGTGGTCCTTCCCTTTGAAATCGAGATTCCATCATTAAGAATCTTGAAAGAGGCAGAATTAGAAGAAGCTGAGTGGGTAGCGGACCATAATGTTCAGCTAGATCTAATTGATGAGCACAGATTGCAAGCTCTGCATCATGCCCAATGCTGCCGTCATTCATTTGCCCGATGAACGAGGAAAGTTTAGGCCTAATTGGCGTGGACCCTATGTGGTTAGGGAGGCCCTGTCAGGGGGTGCAATCATTCTTGAAGGCATGGACCACACAGAGCAGTCAGAGCCTGTCAATGCCTCCTACTTAAAGAAGTACTATCAGTGACTCTTAGTCAATCCTAACACCTTGCACCATGAGCCATGCATTTTCATGTTTTATTTTTATTGCATTCTAGCACAATAGGAATCATCTTCTGCACCTTTGTTCTTTTTGCATAACAACATTGTCATTGTCCGATGAGGAAAATCGGAAGCCTGTTTGCATAAGACATGTCAAGTCCTCCTCATGTGCTACTACCCTAGAAGCTTAGGGTGTGAGAGAGAGATTTCAGAGAAATGGGCTAAATGAACAAATCCCCACGGGACCTATATCTCCAGAGGGAGGAAAAAATGTTAGGTCTAGAGAGAGTGTGAGCATTAAAGGGAAAAATACACTGACCTTGGAGCATAAAAGAAAATAGGAAGACAGAAGCTAAGGTCTACTGAGAGAGGCATGTGAACAACCTTACTCCTACCATATAGCTTGGAGAGGAGTCGGAGCATGCACTTACTAAGCCCACATGATCAAAGGGACTAGCCACCCCTTCAGCACAAGGGAAATAGCAGCCACCCCCTCAACCTAAGTGTATTTTACCTCCAAGCAGGAGTATGGTAGGTTTAGCATGCTTATGAGGGAGAAAAGAAAATGAATCCTTAAAAAAGTAGATATAGGGCCCCAAGGATTTGGCATGAGGCCCATAAATCTGAAGGAGAGCCACAAATAAACCTAAGTGCCTAGGTTAGTGCCTCATGAGTCGAGGACAATGTCACCTCTTACGACAGGCAAAACAGGCTTCCTTGGCGCTGAGGGCACCAATATATCCATTAACCCTTTTCTTTGCATTCGCACTTTTTGCACACCATTTAGTTGATGGTCAAGCATATTTGCATTTACTTTGCAAGGCGTTTTGTCCGTATTCCGACCAGGGGCATGTCTGCTGCCTTATTGATCGTGGTATGGGCAAATAGGCATTCGGCTAGGGGCATGCTAGTCGCTTCTTTAATTGGAAGAATCTGAGATCAGGGGCATGCCGGTTATTTACTCTTGAAAGCAGTTCTGGAAATACATGAACAAATACAGGTAATGCAGAAATGACATAAATGCCAATATTTCCTATTGTGGTCCATCACTGATACATGTATTGCTAATCAATTATGGGCCTTTTTGAACTGCTAGCACTTGTGAAACCAGTGCCGCTTGGTGGGATCTCGCTCAAAGGCCATGTCTCCCGTATCTCGGCTTCATATTCCACCGTACAGCCAGAACCCTCAGTGATGGCAAGATCGAAGGACTTGATGCCAACCTGCGTCTTGCGGGCCAGTTCTGAAGTTGTTGCATTTGAGCCAACTATATACCTCTTGTACCATTCAGGATAGGGACTTTGCTCAATAGAATCCTGACAGAAGCCGAACTAGTAGAGGACCCGGACAGGATGATACTCCACACCTCCCGAAAATCCCGGAAGGACCACGAGCCGCATATCTCTGGCATTGAAAAAGACAATAAAGGTTCTTGACACCGAGGATATAATGCACCATGTCACTGAATCCTCTGCAAGATTTTGTAGTCGTTGCATAGCTCTTGCACCCCTAGGAGTGTCCTCGAATGGTGGGTACGGCTATAGGCTTCAAAAGCAGACAGCCGAGGGCGAAGAATCTTCATCCCCATATGGACAGCAAACCAAACCTAGCAAAGAAGGAATCATGATTAAGAAAAGCACAGTAGAATATTTAAGTATAAAATGGCTTGCTTACCTGCACCAAAGCACCACATCCATGGAAATGGCGGGAGCACTTCAATGCCCGGTCCAAACCAACATAGGTTTTAGCAAGTAGTATAGGAGACAAATCAATCTGGCGAACAACTATTGCCCAGGCTATCTCTGCCACCTTGATTGCCACAGTCGTCTGGCCATGGCTAAATATGAGCTCCCCGAGGAAGCGCAGTACAAAGCTATAAAGCCACAGGATGCCTAAGGATGAACGGGCATTGATGATCTCATCAAAATAGTCCAGGCACACCATGGTTGTAGATCCATCTCTGTAGATAAGTCTCTCCTCACAGACATCTCTGGCCACGCCCGTGAGTCAGCTCAAAACATGAACATAGCTGTCATGGCAAGTAAAGACTGGGGGGGCATGAATGGTGACAAGCCGCAAATCCGTCTGACTTCCTCCAAAATCAAAGTCATCTCGACCTGCCCAAAATGGAAAACGTGCAATGCCGGTTTCCAAAATCGAGCCACAGCACACAGTAGGTGCCAGTTAACCTCCACCTTGGCTATACTCAGAAGGGTGGAGGAAATGCCCTAGACCCGTAATTGTTCTTGGTCAGCAGCTGTCAAAGCATCAATCCAACCACGCAGAGCATCTGAACAATGTTTTGGTGTCACCATGGTGGGATAACTCTGTGAACACATATTTGGGCCAGATATGGTAGTAAAAAAGGGCAGAACTCGACATAAATCTTGGACAAGCATCACAATCCAGCAGAATATAATACAGAAAGCATATGCAGAATTAAGAGGCATGTTCAAGATATTTTGTTATAAGACCGGGATAATATCACAGAACGCAAAATCTGCAGCAAAGCACAAAGAGGCCAACGAGAAAACAGTAGAAAACACATATACAGAAGAACATACCATTGTGATGCGTAGCCGGTGCTCAGAAAATATCCAAAAGAGAGCTAGAAGCAAGGGTCCAACGTTGTTTTTTTAGAAAAGACGGCGGCACATTTCGCTGAATGTGAGATTACATAGGGAAAATAAAAGTGGGGTCAGCAAAAAAAGAAAGTAAACCTGCCATTTTTGGAGGAGCACATAGGTGACGCCCATACATGACGCACCTCAGCGACGCACCTAGGTGGCGCATGGAATAAGTTGCAAATTTCAGCAACACCTCCCCTAAAATTGGGACCTCGCCAAATCGACACCATTTATTTTAACCTACACAAAGAACTTGCATACAGCATACACATAAAACCCCAAGGGGGGCACATCATGGAATCTGGATTTTTTATAAAATTTTCAAAAGGGTTACAATATTCCACTGTTCTTACAAAATTGGAAAGAACTGCAAATACAAAAAACTACTCCTCGTCTGAATCTTCCTCGTTAGATGCCTTTTGGAAGTATTCGACCAGAAGATGGGCACCTCATCGGGTTATTCGATGTGACCATTGAGCAGCTGCAGTAGCCTGGGAATGAGGAGCAGAATCACTGACCCTTTAGGTGACCTCAGTATCTGAGCGGTCCTCCTCAGATGCCTCCAGCCTGGGAATTGATGCCGCACTCGCCCCAAAAGGAAATAAGCCGACTTCTTCATGCAATAAAATTTCACCTGTTTGTCCCTAAGAACACGGCTAGAGTTTAGGGGAGCCCAGTCAAAGCCATCATATTTGGAGAACTAGCGCAGATGAACCTGTTTTAAAGCAAGAGAAATATATAAGCAATCTAAGCAAGCATTAGAGGATACAACATAAAAAGGAAGGGAAACTTACATCCTCGAGCTCTACCAGGTCCAGCAGATACCAGTAGGACTCGTAACTATAGACCCCAGCAGTAGCCCGATGGTTAGGCTCGACCCACTAGCAGAGAAGAGGCAGAAGCTCGTCCCGAAGGCGACCAAAACTATGCCCTCTGGTGATAGGCTCCATGTTCCATTACTGGAGATGACAGAATAGAAGTCAGTTTATTAAATATTAAGCATAAAGGGATTTTATTTTGAGAAATAATACTTACAGTCAACAGAGGGTATAGCCCCACATAAGAGCGACGCCCAAGCTTAACCACGTTGTCAAGCCCGCAGATCAGCCAGGTATAACTAGTGTCGACCCAATCATAATGATCCAGATGCTTCAAATTGGTTAAATATGCTATCCAATCAACGTGAATGCTGTAAGCAGATGAATCACAAAACATCTTGGCCAGAAGGTCCAATAGGAAATGCCTCAGTACAAAGTCTGCCTCCTCGCTGTCAGGCTCGGGGTTGGGCCAGAATTTTTCCCACTCTCTCAGCCATCCTACAGTGATCATGTATTTCCCCCGAGGTGGCTTTGGAGGAACACGGCCTAAGTGCGTAGGAGCCAGGTGCATACTGTGAGTGGTCTCACCTATAATCGGCTGGTCACCGAAGGGAAGACCTGTCAACAGAGCTCATTGCTTGGGCAGGACGGTCAGCTCACTGAATGGAAAATGGAAAGTGTATGTCTCAAACCTCCACCTTTCTACTGAAGCCCTAAAGAAGTTATAATGGCCGTGAATGATGGGTATGCGAAGCAAACCTCCAAATGGGGAGCAGTGTAGGAGGAAGTCCTGCAGAAAGTCCGGTAGAAGATGGAAATGGTCAAGCATTGGGCCCCAGTGGCACTGCATGATTCGGTTTGCATCCCCCTCCTGAAATGTCAAGAACAGAATTAATGCCAAGTCAAGAGCAATTAAAGCTTGTTAAAGAAGGAAGATTACCCCAAAATTTCGACCCTCACAGATGTGATGGTCGCTTAACAACCGCCCCTCAAAATTGCCGGACTCCTGAAAATACATTTGTCAAATGAAACACTAGATTTATATACACATTTTCCACCAGTTTTGGGTTTACCTCAATAGAGACAGCTGGAGTTGAGCTACTAGAGGCCCGCAACCTCGAGGAATTGCCTCACTGCTTGAGATGAGAACTAGAAGGCGTGTCCCGCAAGGATTGTGGGGTCCCCTCCTCGGGACCTGGGTCATCTTGCGAAAGGAAAAAATAAGCCAAACTAAGAGTTAAGCAGCGGCAGTATGATGAATGCAAAATATGTCAAAGTCAAGTGTGGTATTACACTCATTGGCATAATAGCAAAAGGACATAGCATTCAAAGTACTACGGCATATAGTGGATGAAATACAAGTATAAACAAGCATACAGTTACAATTCAGTGTTACGTGGAAATGTGCAAAATATGCAGAAATAAACACTTTGGATAAGATATCAAGCACAGTTCAGCAATCAATTTAAAGTGGATAACTTGATTCAGAGAAGTTTGTAACTGAAATCAGAAAATGGCATGAATGGCAGTATGGCATATTCGGCATAAGCAAACAGCAAATTTCTTTGTAACCCAAGCCTTGAACTTTCCTCACGGCCACCATCACCTTCTCCACGACCATAACCAATCCATTACCCACCTACATCGGTGGCCAACCCTTCTCTGGCCCGCCACCGTAGGGCTCTTACCGCGTAGCAGGCCATTCCTCCACCTCCCGCCGGAGCACCGTCGGCAACCAACCATCACCCAAATCACCACTTCAGCCTGCCATCAGCACACAACCAACATTCCACAGCCTGTTCCACCTCCACCATCACACGGTCGACCCATCCCTGCCACACAGCCATCCCGCCACCACTATCAGCCATCACCTCCAACTACAATCGCAGGCCATAGCCCTAGCCCGCTGGAGCATCGCTGATGACCAACCAGCAACCTGCATCATCACTTCGGCCCGCCACCATCTCATGGCGACTCGACATTCCCCGCTAATGGCCGTAGCCACCAACCCACGCCTTCACACCAAACCCCTCACCCTACAGCCACAAACCACTGGAATCACCCACACCCGTCGGAACCCATGAGCCGCCGGCCATCCAAGCAAGAGGCAAGCAAAAGAACTCTAGCACAGAGCAAAAATACAAGAGGGGAGCTCGAGATTACCTCCGCCGGTGAACCCCTGTCCAGCCAGTCTTGAAGGGTCCAGTCCATCGCCGCCGTAGCTAGTTGCCGAAACCTCGCCGCACCTCGCCGACGTGCCTCACGCCCACACCAACCGAGAGCACCCCGTCGGTGCACCCCCTATGCGCCGCTGCCGTAAGAGGATGAGAGGGACGGGGAAAGTGGAGAGATGAGGAGAAGAGAAGGGGAAGAGGAATGGGTTTCGTACGAGGAAAGGGAGTAAGGAGGAAGAAGAAGAGGCGTGCCCTTTGAAAGAAAAAGGAAGATTTTTCTTCACAAAATATATGTATGCATGTAAGTGTTGCTTCTGAGATATGAAGTCAAGCAAGAAAATATAGCTTGACGGTTATGCCAGTTATCTAGTGGGACCCATGTGTGAAATAAGTCAAGGTTCAAAATACAAAATGGTCGTGAAAATTACGTTTCAGCCCCTAACATCTCGCAGCTTACGTTCCAAGAGTAGGATGTACAATGTCAAACACATGGCCCACAAAATGCACTAGATTGGGTAATTTGCAGAAAACCCCTATGTTTCACAAATTTGCAGATTAGTCCACAAAGGACGTGGGAAGTTTAATTTAAAGCTGACATTTGTTGATATACAGCAGAATCTCAAATGTCACAGCACAATGGTAATACAGTAATCATAAGGCTGTCGTGATTGGGCAATTTGCAATAAAGCCCTCAAGTTATGGATATTTGCAAATAAGTCCTCACCTTTTGCAAACAATGCCATATTCGATTGAAGATTCTAGCAAGAAAAGATTGTACATGCATCTCAGCATAAGCGCCAGTCTCTGCACCGCAGCATCAGCAGTCAGCATATTACAGTTCCGCTTGTCGGGGCAACTTTGCCGTTTTCCTTCCATGGGGACAATCTAGGGATCATTGCTTTGTTTTCCGGGATCCCCTTCTGAGCAGATGAGACCCTTCTACCCCTTTTGGATTTCCATCGGCGCGAAATCCAGCTTCTTAACTTTGACCGGGCAGTCATTGTCATTTGCCTCTTTTGGATTTTCGTTGGCGCAAAGTCCAACTTCTTGACTTTGACCGGGCGGTCAATGTCAATTACCCCTTTTGGATTTTCACAGGCGGGAAATCCAGCTTGTTAACTTTGACCAGGTGGTCAATGTCATTTACACCTTTTGGATTTTCGCGGGCGTGGAATCCAACCTCGACTTTTACTAGGGTGTCAATGTCATTTACCCCTTTTGGATTTTCGCAGGCGCGAAGTCCAGCTTCTTGACTTTGACCGGGCGGTCAATGTCATTTACCCCTTTTGGATATTCGCAAGCGCATAGTCCAGCCTGTTGACTTTGATCGAGCGGTCAACGTCGTTTGCCCCTTTTGGATTTTTGCGAGCGTGAAGTCCAGCCTGTTGACTTTGACCGTGCGGTCAAGGTCATTTGCCCCTTTTGGATTTTCGTGGGCACGAAATCCAGCTTGTTGGCTTTGACTGGGCGGTCAGATGTCCTTTGCCTCTCCTGAACTTTCGCGGGCGCAGAGTCCAGTTGGTTAACTTTGACCGAGCGGTCAAAGTCCTTGGTTTCTTGGATTTCCTTGTGCAGGAAATCCTGTGGCTTGACCATTTGACCAGATGGTCGAGGTCCTAGCCCCTTTCTCAGATTTCCTTGGGCAGTAAATCCTGTGGCTTTACCTTTTAACCGAATGGTCAAGGTCCTAGCCTCTTTCTCGGATTTCCTTGGGTAGGAAATCCTATGGCTTGACCTTTTGACGAGATGGTCAAGGTCCTAGCCCTTTTCTCGGATTTCCCTAGGCAGGAAATCCAGCTGCTTGACCTTCTGACCGGGCGGTCAAGGTCCTTGTCCTTACTCTTCTGGGTTTTTGCGGGCGTGGAATCTAGTTATTTGACCCTCTGGCGGGGCGGTCAAGGTCCTTTCTCTTTCGAGTTTTTGTGGGCGCGAAATCTCTTTGTTCGCCCTTGGTCCGTGCGGACAACGCCTTCTTACTTGACAAATGGTATGTTTGTCATGCCCCTCTTCCCCTTGGGCTGGTATCCCCAACTACTTGGTTGACAACTGTCATACTGTTTGGCGGCCGGGTTGACAAGACTCAGCGTGCTTGTCGCATCCCGTCTCTTTAGGTTGATAACCTCAATAATCCGGCTGATGAGTCCGACAACTTATCATTTACTTGCCTGTGGTTTCCTCTGTGCGCAGGATTTCTTTATCTTTTGCCTTGTTATTTCAGCATTAGCATCAGCATCGCATCATCTTGCAAGCACCCATTCTTGTGTTTTTTTGTTAGCATCAGCTTTGCATCAGCCTTCAGCATCGGCTTTTGCATTGGCATCTCGCATTGGTACCACATCCCCAACATTTAGATCAGTTGTTGCATGCATTTCGCATTTGCATTTGCATTTGGCAATAAGTCATGATTTTTGGTGCATCAGCCGGATAAGTGACTTACTGCCTACAATAAATACCATCCTTCTGTAACCTCAATATGGGGGTATCTTGTCAACCTTGAGCATCAGGCTTGGTTCCCTTCGCCCCTTGACCTCGCTCAGGGAGGGGCATCTGTAGACACCTCGATTTTGAGGTGACTCATAGATGAGCTTTCCGGATGTTGCTTTGGATGTGACTGACCCTTGAATCCTATTTGTTAAACCAATCCTAAACCCATAGCAAGCCTGCATCCCAATTAGAAATTCAGATAAGTAGGGGAGAACACTTACCTAGCACACCAACCTAGAGCACATAGCTAGCACACCAACCTAGCACACCAACCCAGCGCACATACCAGGCACCCAGCCAATTCTCAAGCTGCTGGCTGCTGGCTTTCCACCACCCATGGCTGTTACCTCTAGTAGCGAATATGCCATGGAATCTTCCAGGCTTTTCATCTACGAGGCTCCATGTTTTCCTAGGAGTTACCCACGGAAAATCCCTATAAATAGACCCCATAAGCAACCATTTGAAGGTGCTGATCATCTTGAGAGATAGAGACACACAGCTACACTAGCCTTCTCCAGAATTTTGCAACTATTCACTTGAGCACTCAAGCTTTTCCTTGCATCCAGAGGTATTCTTAGCCCTTCCAAAGCATCAAGGAGCTTATTATCTTGGGCCTTTCTTTTCCTTCTTGAAGGAATATCTTGGACACGGTAGGTCCTTCCCACTTTCCCTTTAAATCCTTGTTCTTTTGCAATGAAATAAAGCATGCTATAAATTCTCTGATACCAATTGTAGGATCGGATAGCTCTCTCTAGAGGGGGGTGAATAGAGATTTAACTTTTATTAATGCTCTTCGATCGGTTTTTACAGATTAATGAAAAATTGCATACAAGGAGATTATTTAAC
>JAMKQA010079359.1:0-10818 GCA_024699735.1 Posidonia australis
TCCTCGTGCGTAACAGGGATCCTTACCTGCATTTCTGGTTTTCGTAGACCTTTCTTTTTATTGTTTTGCATGATTTTTCATGTTTATGGTTTTCCTTGTCTTCCATAATAGACTAGGTGGCGACTCCTGCATTTGCATTTTATTTTGCTTTTTCGGCGTGATTTTGCCGACCGATTTCGCATTCTTTTGCGGAATCTCCTCGCCGGCATGGTCACAGAACTGGCGACTCCGCTGGGGATAACCAGATCCCGGCTTCATTTTGATTTCTCCTTGCCTTTCTACAGTGAGTCAGAGAGCCCGACACCAGGCAATCAAACTCTGGTCACAAGCAGTTCACCGAGGAACGACCACAGCGTCTACACTGCCACGGTGAAGTCACCTTGTGCAGGAGTGATCACCTTCGCACGATTCTCCCACCTGGAGAACCCTCACAAAGCCAGCCCCTCCCTGGGAATGTAGTCTTGTCTCTTAGGATGTTACCAGCTACGGGGCATGTGTTTCACCCGCACTGGCAACCACAAGCTACGTCTCCTCACGGTGTCCTCCACACGGTGCTCAGGAGGGAGTATCATACCTTCATACCCAACGACACCCGAGCCTCAGTGCTCACAGCAACAGCAGGAGTATCATACCTCCCCGTCATGCCACAAGACACCTCAACCCGCGGACCACAGCCTTAGCCTTGAGACGACAGTCAAGGAGTCTCATACCTCCAAGACTCAACGTCCCTCAGCCTCAAGTATCTCGGCCCCCGACCTCGACCAGGAAGACGCATCGGCCACTAGAGAATGTTGTCATATTTTCTAGTCTTGACGACACGGTCTGACATTGTCTCAGTCCGTACACAGAAAACCAGGAAAACTATTTTTCAAAATGGGCCATCTATCTCTTTGAAACCCCTTTTCAAAACCATTTTATATCTTTGAAAACTCTTTCAAAACCTCGGCAAAACAGCACATCAGGTGTCCCAGGGGGCCACCACTAACGGCTCACAATCCCATCTCAAAGGGACAATATGAATCAATCCGAAAAACCCTCAAAATTAGATTTTTATAAAAATCCTTGGGCCCTGATTCGACATGCTGAAAAACGGATTCGGTGAATTTTCCTGTTTCGGTAGACCAGAGAGATTCGACAGACCGAATCGATTGGAAAACCAAAGCTGACAAAAAGATCGACATGCCGAAAGGATTTGGTATACCGAAAATGACTATTTTAGTATGTCGTTTCCACTTCGATATGCCGAATTTTGCGATTCCAAAAAATGACCCATAACTCCACTTTTCAAAATCGCCCAAAATGGGACCTATGATCGGACCCCCAAAACAAACACCAAAAATCTCACATAAAACATAATATGTAGACCTTTGAGTCTACTCCAAATTCACACAAATAAAATCAAAATCCATTCACTATGCATCAAGATACAAATTCGCAAAGCCAGAAGGGTCAAAAGGACCCAAACCACAATCACCGTCACAAAACACCATAAATACCACAATAAATTCTAAGAATATAAATTTACCTAGATTTCATGCTTTCTATACATTGGTTGGTGGTGCGTACCTCAGGCGAGCTCTCCGATGATCCAACTCCGATCTCTAGCCAACTCCGGTGACTCCATGCATCCTCAGCCACTCCACGATCTCAGGGACGTCTCACCGAAGCTCCACACATTGCTACACACCGCCACACGCCTTCGCCGACTCTCAAGCACACCAAACAGGGGAGATGGGGGAAATAAAGGAGGAAGAAGAACAAGGGAGGAGGGGGAGAATGAAGTTGAGGGGTGAGTGGAGGGGAAGGATATGGGAAGGAAGGGAGAGGGGGGAAAATGGTGTGCTCGAGACAGAGGAAAATGTATGAGGAAGAAGAGGGGGAGAGGTGCGGAGGAAGAGTCGTCAGCTGTGACTATAAATAAGTGTTGAAAGTGATAGTTGCATGCATGCATGCACAGTGCAACCACCAGCTTCCCACATGAGTTAACAACTCACCGCACCAAACACTCCCACCAACAGGCCCACGAATGCGGGCCTCACACGGACCCACACTCAGGCTCACAAATACAGTGCAACAATGCACAGTGCCAACTACGCACAGGGACATGCAATCAGAAGCCGACCCATGAGGTCTAAGCCCAAAAGCACAAAACCACACAAACGAGCCTCGGAACAGTAACACCCGTCCAAGAATAAATTCATTAAAATGTAAATAATTACAAAATGAATTTACAGGTGTTACATCCTAGCTACCTTAAAGGAAGATTTCTCCCTCGAAATCATTAGGCGAAAACATACGGGTACTGGGTTAGGATGGCTTCGTCATGTTCCCATGTGGCCTCCTCGGCTTTATGGTGTCGCCATCACACCAAGACCAGCGAAATCACCTTGTTCTGCAGCACCTGCTCGTTGCGGTCAACAATCTGGACGACATCCTCCTCAAAGGACAGATTTTCCTGAAGCCCTTCTGACTGAACTGGGATTACATGAGATGCGTCAGCCAAGCACTTCCTCAACATGGAGACATGGAATACGTCATGCACAGACATCTCTGGTGGTAGATCTAATTGACAAGCAGCCTCACTGATCAACTGGGTAATCTGATTTGGGCCAATATAGCGAGGACTCAACTTGCCATGCTTCCTGAATCTCATGACACCCTTGGTCAGCGACACCTTCAGAAATACATAGTTTCCCACAAGAAATTGCAGCGGTCTCCGCCTCCTGTCGGTATAACTCTTCTGTTGACTCTGTGCAGCTAACAGCTTACTATGGATCAAATCAACCTTGTCCGTATACAGCTGCACAAGCTCAGGACCAATCAACTAACGCTCGCTTACCTCGCTCCAACAAACAGACGATTTGCATGGCCTACCATACAAAGCTTCGTATGGCGCCATCCTGATGCTCGAGTGGTAACTATTGTTGTAGGCGAACTCAATCAATGACAGGTGGTCCTCCCAACTCCCTTGAAAGTCTAAGGCACACGCTCTGAGCATATCCTCCAACGTTTGGATAGTCCTCTTTATCTGACCATTCGACTCAGGATGAAATGCTGTGTTATAGTGTCAAAGGCCTCCTGCAGAGTTCTTCCGAACCTCGAGGTGAACCTCGTGTCTCTGTCCAACACGATAGACATTGGAACACCATGCAACCGAATCACCTCAAAAACATACAGCTCCGCCAGGCGATGTATCAAGAGCTTCACCCGAATGGCCAGGAAGTGAACAGACTTGGTTAGTCGATCCACGATCACCCACACAGTGTCGTTCTTCCTCTGAGTCCACGACAAACTAGTCACGAAGTCCATCAAGATGTGCTCCCACTTCCACACAAAAATATCCAATGGCTGTAAGGTCCCTCCATGTCTCTGATGCTCTGCCTTGACTAGCTGGCAGGTTGTACACCTTGCCACATGGTCAGCAACATCCCTCTTCATGCCAGGCCACCAAAAGTTCTACTTCAGGTCTCGATACATCTTCGTACTTTTAGGGTGAATAGTGTACATAGACCGATGCGCTTCATCCAACAATCTTTGCCTGGCCTCCTTATACTGGGGCACATATAGACGCATATCATACCTTAGCTCTCCATATGCCTCAACAGAGAAATGAGGCTCTCCACCAGCCTTCAACTTCTCAAACACAGCATAAACAAATGGATCCAACTGCTGACAGGCGACAATAAACTCGATCAACTTGGGGTGAACAGACAGGTTGGCCACCCAGACACCAACCATCCCCCGAGCTTGCCGCTTCGGCCTGCAGCTCATCAAATCCTCTAGCATTGTCCACTCCTTCACCATCAGGCTCGCCAACACGTGTGTACACTGACTCAAGGCATCAACGACCATGTTGGCCTTGCTAGGATGGTTGGAAAGGCTGAAATCATAGTCCTTTAGATACTCCACCCAACGACGTTGCCTCAGGTTGAGGTCTCTCTACGTGAAGATTTACTTCAAGATCAGATGATCAGTGAATACCTCAAACTGCACTCCATAGAGATAGTGTCGCCAGAGCTTGAGAGTGAACACTACGGCAGGCATCTCCAAATTGTGGGTCGGGTAGTTCTTCTCATGGTCCTTCAGCTGACGTAAAGCATATACGATGACATTACCATGCTGCATCAGAACACACCCCAACCCAACACCACTGGTGTTACTATACACAGTGAAGCCACCACTTCCAGAAGGTAGAGTCAACACAGGGGCATAAATCAAATGAGACTTTAGCTCTTGAAAACTCGCCTCACAGTTCTGGTCTCAGCAAAACGGAACCCCCTTCCTGGTTAACTCTGTCAGAGGCGCAACTATAAAGGAGAAATCTCTGATAAATCTCCTATAATAGCCCGCCAAACTGAAGAAACTCCTAATCTCTGACACAGTCCTGGGTCTCTCCTAACTGCTCACTGCCTCTACCTTGGCAAGATCCACTCTAATGCCTTCTTCAAAAATCAAATGGCCAAGGAACATAACTTCGCTCAGTCAGAACTCATCTTTGGAGAATTTGGCGTACAGCTGGTGACGCCTTAGAGTATCCAAAACCACTCTCAAGTGCAAGGCGTGAGTCTCAACATCAAGGGAGTAGATCAATACATCATCAACAAAAACCACAACGAACTGGTCTAGAAAAGGATTGAAAATTCAGTTTATCAAATCCATAAACACAACCGAGGCATTATTCAAGTCGAAAGGCATGACCGTGAACTCGTAATGCCGGTACCACGTCTAAAAAGTAATCTTCTGAATATCTGAGTCTCGTATCCTCAACTGGTGATACCCTGACCTTAGATAAATCTTCAAGAACACGGATGCAGACTACAATTAGTTGAATAGGTCATCAATGCGGGGCAAGGGATACTTGTTCTTCACTGTGATCTGGTTCAGCATCCGATAATCTTTACACAATCAGCGCAAACCATCCTTCTTACGAAAGAACAAGACAGGCGCTCCCCACGGAGACACACTCGGCCTGATAAATCCCTTGTCCAGCAACTCCTGCAACTAAGTTTTGAGCTGTCGCAACTCCGTTGGCGCCATGCGATAGGGAGGCTTCGACACAGTACCAAAACTAGATATCAGATTGATCGAGAATTCTACTTTCCTGTGAGGTGGCATACCAGGCAAATTGTCAAGGAAAACGTTGCGATATGCACACACCACAGAGATGTTGTGAACATCCAACTCAGGAGAAGTGGAGGTAATTATACTGGCTAGATACCCCACGTAACTCCTGACCAAAGACTTATAAGCCTTAATAGCTGAAATGACAAGCTTAGGCTTACCCTGACACCCACCTTACACAAAGAAAGATCCATCCTCAGGAGACTCAAAATAAATTCTCCTCCGAGCACAGTCGATCACGGTAGATTGCTGCGCCAACCAATCCATGCCGAGTATCACATCGTACTCTTGCATGTCCATCACGATCAGGCTAGCGTCGAATTCTCTGCCGTTCAGTGTCAAGTCGACAGATTACAGATACCTCCATGCCAAACTGTGCTCCCCTAGTGGTGTTACCATGTTGAGATGAAAGGCCAGTCTAGCTGGTCTCTCTCCCAACTCCAATGCGAAAGACTCAGAGATAAAGGAGAAAGAACTCCCTGAGTCAAACAACACTTTGGCTATCTGGCCAACCACAATAAAAGAACTGATGGCCAAACTAAACAACAACACCACATCTATACAATCAGGAAGATGTCTAGATTACAAGGAGATTACAACAATCACCGAGGGTTACAAAACCAACTAATCATTCTTACCCTTAACTACATCCCCCGAAGACCCAGCGCCTAGAGCTGCAATGGTGAACATCCGTCCCCTAGTCGGCTGCTGTGGCACGCTTCCTGCCTTCTTCAGCAGTTCTAGACAAGATCTTTGAACATGTCCCACCTTCCTGCAATTATAGCACACCACTGGGGCTAGAGTTCGCCGAGGATGAGGACAAAACGTAGCAATATGGCTCACCTGACCTTAGTTGAAGCACTGGTTCCCATCGGGAGTACTGGACCCTGTTTGACTGATGCCAGTCATGCTATTCCCAGTAAAACTCCGCCGGCCTGCAGAGGAAATAATGGACCTCCCCTTTTGCTTCTTCTCAAGGCTACCTAAACTACTGACACTCGGAGGACTAGAGAAAGAGAACTGGGAGGTAAAAGAAGACTTACCTTTCCCTTTGGGATAACTTTTCAGAAACTTTTGATGCTCCGCCTCGAAGCGATAAGCCATCCCAACCATGTTTTCCATAGTCTGGCATCAATAGTCCATCACCTTTACCCGTAGCCTTGGGTTCAAGCTGTCTAGAAACCTCTATGCTCGCTCCTCCTTAGACTCATAGGCAGGTGCAAACATTCCAACTGAGCGAACTCAGTCTCATACTCGAGCACCGACATCATGTCCTGCTCCAGACTCTGGAAATCTCAGCGAAGCTGCTTCTTCACATGAGCGGGAAAATACTTATCATAGAAGGATGCCTTGAAATCCTTTTACTGGTTGCTAATAGTGACTCAATCTGGGAACTTCATCTGCCTCACAGACTTCCACCATATATTTGCCTCACCATCCAGCAGATAAGTCGCCAGCCACACACAATGCTCTTATGGGCACGCCATGCTCTCCAGCATCTTCACCACCTTCTCCAACCATGCTATGCTCTCCTCAGCACCGACCTTGTCCTTGAACGACGGCGGACGGAGCTTCGTGAACTGGTTCAGCCACAGGTCACCCGACGGCTCACAAGCACCACTCTTGCTGAACGCATGGGAGATCCCGTGTGTCAAGCTTCTCAGTTCTGCACGAACCACTTTCCATCTGCCTATGTCCTCTTGGGGCTCGATCTCCTTGATAGGGGCCTTTCCCTTACAACTACGAGGAGGCATCCTGCAAGGAGAAAGGCAAAAAACCAGCACCACAGACAAAGCAACAACTAAAAAATCATGAAGAAAAAGGTGTAGACTTTACCATGTATGCAAGACCTATGGAGTCTATAGACTGGACACCTTAGGTATAGCACTAGTTGTGACCATGCCCGCTTGGGGATCCGGTGTAAAGTCGCACCAGAGGGAGGAGGCCACAGCTAAGCCAAGATGGCGAAGGCGCAAGATAGGATGAAAAGAAAAGAAAAGGAGTTGTCACCTAGTCTTTTAAGGGAAAGATGAGGAAAACCACAAACAAACCACAAAAGGTTGAATCACAAATATGAAGGCCATATGTCTACTAACCAAAGGATGGGTAAGAATTCCTATTACGCACGGGGAAGGTGTTAGGTACCCCCGTACGCCCGAGAAACTTGGTCTTTCTAGTCCAATTCGCTTGCTAGAGGTTGAATGAATGTTTGCTAAACCTAGATTGTGCTCTAATTATGCTAATATGTATGCCAAGTCAAGATTAGATGGATATGCAAGATAGTAAGAAAAAACTACGAAGAAATCCACATGAAATGATGAAATCACGAAATACGACACGACAAAGAAAATCACATGAAATGAAGAGGTTTTTGGCGAGAATGGCTCGGGAAATGATAGAGACCTCAAGAGAATAAAAAATGCAATCAACTCAACTCATTAGAATTGTAGAAAACGTCATGGAAATCCACATAAAAAAGATAAATAGTGACACGTGAAGCAAATCACATAAAATGATAGTGTTTTTGGAAAGAAGGCTCTGGAAAACCATACCGACATCAATAGCACCAAATATGCAACCAACGAAAATCACTTGAATCATGGAAAACATCGTGGAAATCAAGGTGGAAAAATTACGAAGAAGTCCTCGTAAAACGATCAAATAGCGACATATGAAGAAAATCACATAAACTGACAGTGTTTTTGGAAAGAATGTTATAGAAAATCACATAGATATCAAAATTATCAAGAGTGGGGTCAACTTGAGTCATCGGAATCAGGAAAAAGGTCGTGAAAATCTAGAAAGGAAAATAATCTGTGATTGGGTCAATGTAAGCCTTTCGGTCAGTTAGTGTGTACTCTCAGGCAATGAAATCCAAATCAAATCAAAAAATCCAAAATATAGGAGTAAAGAAAATCAAATTGAATGTTGGGTGAAGGATTCTGAAAACGAAATAAGGAACAAATCCACGGAAAACCACATGGAATGCAGACTTGTTCGAAAAGGATGAGACAATGTGTAAATGTGATGAAAACTATGCAAAATGTATGAATATGTACCTAAATGTGTAAAAGGTGCTAAGGAATGACTTAGACAAAGGTTATGCATGACTTAATGCAAGAACTAACATGCATGTGCATGAATTGGTGGCATAGGGGCAATTTGGTCATTTCAATGGCCAGATGTGGTAAATGCATGTATGAGGATGGTGTATAGTCTGAGATATGCCTAAAGGTATGCGAAATGTCAAAAAAATGTTATTTGCAAGAAAACATGAAAAGGACAAGGTCTTAAAAACAATAAAATGATGTACACATAGTAAAGGACAAGTACAAGGATCAAAATGCAAAATTCACAAAAAGGGTGAAAATCTAGATTAAAATACATTCAATGACTTCTATTCTAATGTGCAAATGATGGATCAAATTAAAATGTGGCATTGAGATGTGTGAAAATTGAATCTTGGTAATTTTTTGAAAACTTAGGGTCTAAAGTGCACAATTCACACATAAGTGCAAATGTAACTAAAATATGAAACTAAAGATCAATTTACAATGCAAACATGATTTTTAAATGAAATCTATGATTAAGTGCAAAATATGAAATGCAATAAGTGGAAAATATAAAAAAATGTGAGAAAACAACTAAAACTCTAAACGATGGATTTGAAATTAGTCTAAAGGTCTGGATGCAAATTTTCTATACTTAGGGATTGTATGTAATGAACCAAGGGGCCTACATGTAAAATTTCACGACTTAAAGGTGATAAAAATTCAACTTTTATGATGGTCAGTGTGATTATGAAGTTTCTCAAGGTTCAGAATGCAAATTTTACGAAGAAAGCTCACTTTTAAAAGTTCTAAGGGCTCAATGCAAAACTTCAGGACTTAATTACAAAGAAAACATGATGTCAGGGATCTAAATGTGATAAAATATGCATGAATGCAATAAAGATAGAAAATTAAAATATGCAAGGAGCTACATTCAAATCTTACAGAAGCAAAATAAAGAAACAAAAGTTATTTAAAACTTTAAGGGCTTAAATATAAAAAAGGAGTTAAAAGAAATGATTTAAGGATCTAAGAATAAAATCCTAAAACTAACTGGGTCTAAACTACAAACTAACCTTTGAAGTTCACCGGAGGACAGTTGGCGTTCCCACTCAGGCGCGACCTCCGACGACAACCTAGCGGTGGTGCAACAACTGGAGGGCTCCGACGACGGCCCAAGAAGCTAAAAGAGGCACGACGGAGCTCTCTGGAGCGGTGGACAGGACTGGGGTGGCCTGAGACACCCTCCCCACCTTTGGCTTCGGTGACGTGGCTTGTCGGCATTAGGGAAGACGACGGCGAGGGAGCTGGCTGCGCTGCGGCGAGGACCGAGGAAGCTTCAGGGAAATCTGAGGAAACTCATGGAGGCGTTGGCGAAGGCTAGGGTGGCCAGAGGTGTTCCCCCGTCTCCTGCGCCGGCGACAGGCACGACGGAGGGAGGCACGACGCTCCAGGGCCAAGGACGGCGGCGTGGCTACGCGGAGTGACTCGTGGCGGTGTAACAAAGCTTCCTGGCGTGGCGGTGCAAAGCGGGCATGTTTGGTGTGCTCTAGCAACTTCACGACGACGGTCGGTGGTGCGGAGCGACGGTGTCCACGTTCTCTAGCACGGGAGGCCTATCAGACTCCTCCTGAGCGTTGGGAGCTCTGGGAGGAGGGGGAGGAAGGAGGGGGAGAGGACGGAGAGGCCCGTGGGGCCTCGCTTAGCCCTGGAGGCCTGTGGCCTCGCTGGTGGTGGTGAACCCACCATCGGAGGAGGGGAAGATGGCTGATAGGGGTGGAGATCTCCGGTGAAACACGCTTGAGAGCCTCGACTGATCCTAGTGAAACTAAAAGAGGAAAATAAAAGGGAACTAGAAGGAGGATTACCTGGCTGGGGGGCTACTGCCTCTCCTGGTGGAGTTTATCGGCAGTGCTCTGGTGGTTGATCTGGCGGTGACTCAAGGGATCTTTGGGGTGGCCAAAGGCTGGAGGAGGTGGTCTAAAGGAATGAGATTGCTAGGGGCTCTCTGGTTCGAAAGGGGTCTTCTCTGTGTGGATTCAAAGGCGCTGGAAGGAGGAGACGGTTCTCAATTAGCAGTAAGAGACCTTTTAAACTCCAACGAAGCTCTCCCATGCCGTCGATCTTCTCCCACGAGGGCTGAGTGCCATTTGATGCTCGCGTGAGCTAGTGGAGATTGGTTGGAGATTGCGGGGAGGTGGAGGATGCGCTCGGGAGATTGCGGGATCTCGTCGGAAACATCGGGGTCGTTGGAATTATTTTTGTAGTTTTCCTAAGTCATTGATTAAGAATAAATGGGTGTTGTGGGCTGATTTGAGCCTGCAAATTGGGCTTTGGGTTTTAGGGTTTTTTTTAGGTTTTGTTTTTAGGGTTTTAAGGGATTTTAAGGTTATTTGTTTTAGGTTTTTATTTGAGTTTTCTGATTTTAATTAAATTTTTGGTTTTGTGATTTATGGTTTAATTAATTGGTTTTAAATTAGGGTTTTTGGGTTCATTATTATTATTTTTTGTATGGTTTTTGTGATTAGGGTTTAAGGATTTTAGGGTTTTATTTGACTTAGATTTTTTTTTGTGATTTTAATGAAATTCTTTTGATTTTGTGATTTAAGGTTTAACTAATTGGTTTTAAATTAGGATTTTAATTATT
>JAMKQA010079361.1:0-11138 GCA_024699735.1 Posidonia australis
TTCTCGAGGATAGAGAAGTGGGAAGAGCAAGCAAGCGGTTGGTGGTGTAGCCAACAAGTAAGTCCGTTTACTTTATTTTAATACGGGAAAAATCTCAAGAGGGTCTTGAGGAGTGGACTAGGCGAGGTTGCCGAACCACTATAAATTCTTTGTCTATATCAATTCCTCTCTTCCTCTTCTTTTATGTTAAATAGTTGCATAAGTAGAAAAGCTTTGATTAAAATTGTTAAATAGTATTCATTGTATGCAATTTCTATTAAACTACAAAAAGTAGTCAAAGTAATTACAAAATTGATAATTCTCTATTCACCGCCCCTCTAGAGGAGCCATTCGATCCAACAGACTCCCCTTCTTCCTTCTCCTTTTTTTTTTTTACTTCATTTTGTTGTTTTCGAGTCGAGTGTCCTTCCTTGGATGGACCATTCTCACTGTGACCCTATCGGTTTGTGAGTTTGGCCTTCCAGGCCTCGTACAAATCATTCATGGGCATGGTCAGAGTCTAGTCACGGGAGCTATTAAACGATCCTCACCATTGATCCACTAGAGCCCATTGTCATTGTATTATTGGTCTTCCCCTTAGGTGACTAATATGCCCCCAATTGTGTCTGGTGTATTCAAGCATTCATGTAGGAACATGCTCAAAACCTGGTGGCTGTAGAAAAGCATTAGGTGTGTTTTGGGTGCACAGCCGAGGCCTTTGCACGTGTCCTAACTAGTTAATAGTTGACGTGCCCTTGGCGGAATCGTTGGATGAATGGAGTCTAACTAAAAAGAAGCTAACAAGCCCTTAGTAGAATCATAGAGATCTAACCTAGAATGCACCTGACATGTCCCTGGTTGAAGCACTGTTCCAACAAAGCTTAGCCAAAAGACAGCTGACATGCCCTTCGTTAAACATTGGCTACGTCCTAGTTGACAAGTTTGTTGACTTGTCCTAAATCCTGGTTGACATCAACAATTGTCCTGGCTTCGTCTTGGTTGACAAGTTTGTCGACTTGTCTTGTGTCTTGGCTGACATCCACAATTGTCCCGACTACATCTCAATTGACAAGTTTGTTAACTTGTCTTGTGTCTTGGTTGGCATCAACAATTGTCCCAATTGCGTCTCAGTTGATAGGTTCGTTGACTTGTCTTGCATCCTACTTGACATCCACAACTATCCCGACTACCTCGTAGTTGACAAGTTCATTGACTTGTCCTGCCTACAGGCTGATATCCCTAACTATGTGGCTGATAGCTGTTACATTGCCATGGGATTGTCTTTAGACCTCTGCCATCCCTTCGAGGATGGTATTCTTGTTGCTCTCATGTTGGCTAACAACCCTATAACTATCTTGTGCATTGGGTTGATATCCCTAACTATTCAATTGACAATTGTCAGATAGTGACCTTACATCAGCATTGCAAACTTTGCACATTCAACATCGCATCATCATCACCATCATTGTCACCATTTGCAATGGCGAGAAGTCATGATTGTTAGTGGATCCTTTGAATAGCAACAACACCCTCTTGCAGGCTTTAAGTGGGGTGTCTCATCAACCCTAATTATCAATCTTGCTTCCCTCAAACTCACTCAGGAAGGGACATCTGTAGACATCCTAGTTTTGCAGTTGCTTGCTAACGGACTCCTCCAGAAGAATTTGCTCTAGTTGTGACAAACCTATCCAACACTACAAGCCTATGCAACACCACAAACCTATCTAGCACCACAAACCCATTCAGAGCCATAAGCCTTAGACACCTTGAGCCAACCCATGGTCCAAGCACTCAAGCAATGAGCCAAAGATCCTAGCAACAAACCTGAAATAGGATAGGTGTGGCCCATTGACTCATAGAAGATGCATGTGAATCAGGTGCATCCTTCCAACGTACATATGTGGTGCATAAACTTGATGTGTAGATGTGGCATGTTGCCCTGAGCCAGTTTCTATTGGATAAGGATTTGATTGTCCAATCACATTTGTATGTCCTTTTCATAGCCTCCCATTGGTTGTTACTGATCTAGGGATATTCGTTAATGTGTCTTGACCATCATGCTCCTCTTTAAACCTTGAAAACCCAATCCAATCCTTCAATTGCATCACAACCAACCATTTGAGAGGTTACTTACAATTCAACAGTTATCATGCAACGTGGAGCTCTATATAATGCCTCCATCTCCTATGTAGAGCTCTCTCTCAGCTCTCAACACTTGCTCTCACTCTCTCAGCATCTCTCTCTTGCTTGATCACTCTTGCACTCTCATACTTAGCACATTCACAGTCCAAGCACAACACACCTTCAATACCGCACACCACCACTGCATCGGCAGAACACTCCATCCTTCACCAGCCTTCTAGTGAGTGTGAGAGAGCATCCTATGTGTTGTCGAGAAGCCAAGAGCACATCCCAAGCAATCACAACATAGAGTGACCATCACAAAAACCTGCTAACATGAATCACCTCGAGGGGAACATTCTGATCTCAAACACAGGTAATTCATCTCAGATACTGGCATAATTAGCTCTCCTCTTGCATAGCTTGGTCTCTCCTTGATTGAGTATTTGATTGTCATCATAATTTATCAAGTCAATCTTCTTGAATTTCCCCTACGGTGATGGGTTCCTATCATCTCTTGCATAAGGCCATTGGTTCTTGAATGTGAGGCACAACCCATCCCTACACTTGCATCCACTTCTCATCACCTCCACAATGCCCCTGATGAGATCTCGGCCTCAGAATTCTCACATTTCGATCACCTACCTCACTAGCAGTATGAGATCTTGGCGTCATAGTGGTGGAAGTGTTGGGTGTTGAATGCATTTGATTTTTGTTGCGATTTGAATAACATTTGCATTTTTTCTTTGCATGCATCTCATTTGTGTGTTTGGATGGTTCCATGTTTGAATCGTCTTTTGAATCCATCGAATTTGTGCGATGAATGCTAGTAGTGTGAGCATGTAGATTTCAAGGTGCATCGTGCTGGTGTGGGTTCAAGACGTATATTGTTGGTGCATGGACCCATTGCATAATGCTGATGGATATATCTGGCACGTGTTTGTTGTGCATTGTTCTAGTTCAGTATGTAGTGGTTATGGCAGAGCACAGATTGCCTATCTTATTAATTTTGCTTTGATTCCTTGTATTTAGATCCTACTTCTTGTATGCTTTGTTTCCTTTTGCATGGCATCTTTAACTTGCCCTTTGGGCATACATTATTGAGCATACACATGCCTACATTGCCACACATATGAGTGGATTAAGCATAGAGAGATCGACATTTGTCAGGTGCATGGGGGTGTAGACACTCCAGTTTTGTAGGAACTTGTCAATAGATTCCTCTAGAGAGGTGTGGTATGGTCGTGGTGTGCTCAATTGATTTCCCCAAAGCCTACCAAACATCCCAAGACCACCTAAACCCTAAAATCTTCACTTGCCACAATCCATAACTTCTATGTGGCCTTGAAAAATCAAGGAGTAGGCCTAAAATTTGTCAGGCTAGCCCATCAATGGGTCTAGTGCGATTCCAAAGTGCAACTAAGAGGCGTGTTTTACCAATTGATTCACTAAGTGTATATTCTTAGTGAGAATATCTGACACGATAAGCAAGCAAACTACCCTATTTCATATTAATTTTGATGGAAGGGTTCAGTAGGCATTTCATGTAATGGACCATTGAATTCTTTGTTATTATTGGACCACACAGATCTAAGCATACTCCTTAATCTCAGAGGACGATCATACCCCTATTTCAACACTAAAATGCCATTCATATCCATGTAAACCCATCTCAACCTTTCATTTGAAGTTTGTTAAACATTGACACTTATCATTCAACACACACTCCTATATAATGACCTCCCCAGCCAACGAGAAAACTCTCTCGTCTCTTACTCTCTCGTCTCTGGCTCTTTGTTCAATCATTCTGGACTCTCTACTCTTAGCTCTGATCTCTTGGTCCTCCACCCTCATGCTCTCAGCTTCCCTGCAAACACAGTAGCCACCAAACTCATAACAAGAGAGTGACCGAAGCATCCACTTGTATTTCCCGTTTGAACATCATCCTACCATCACCCACACACATCCCACAAGGCGTGTGGACACCCATCTTGACTGGAGCATCAACTAGTCATCGTTGGCCACCTCGAAGCCCAATAGCTGCCGAACCAATTCCAGAGGAAGTTGCATCAAGCCTCACGGACGAGAGTGCCACCAGACACTGCAGGTAAGCCACTCATCCATCGACGTATTTCAGCTCTTGTATGGTTTATCCTATTTGCCTCACTTTGGTTTGAATTCTAGATGTTTACCAGAGCTTTTTTCTCTTCATACTACATTGCATGCATTTGTGATGAGCTCATGGCTTTGGGTGAGGCTTGTGGCCATTGAACTCGAACCATGCTTGTCGCCATATTCTCCTCCTCATCCACACTCATCGTGATGTTGTCTTGATCCTCATTGGTCTGCATGGCTGGTCGATGATCTTTTCCATGACATGTGAGAGTTTGGACAACTAAGTTGAGTGTAGTGAGGCCATGGTTTTGGTTTTACCACTTTGCATTGCATCCATGTAGCCTAAAATGATCATCCCTCCACCCTCTTCACCTCGTCGCCGCTAACCAGGGCTCACTAGTTCTTGCCATGACCAGAAAACCCATTTCCGTCTGGTGGAACTCAAGTGAGGTGGATGGGATTAGCCAAAGCATCCCATTGAGTTTTGTTTAATCCACATTGCTCTTTCAACATGTTTTTGCTTCACCGATGTCTACTTTGCTTTTATCGTTGATTGCTCGTAGCAGTTCAGGCAATGAAGTTGATGCCTGTAACTATGAAACATCTAGTGTGAGCTCCAGGTAGGATGGATACAACGTGATCATCCATTGTGATGATACCGCATGATCATCCTGTGTGAGGAATTGACATAGAGATCTAGGTTCACTCTCTGTAATTGAGCTTCTTTTGATCTTCCTGATTGATTCTCTTCTGGTTTTCTCACCTCTGATTTAACTCATATGCATGTTTTCTACATCATGGCATGGCATCTAGCAGTTATCGCCTAAGGGCGTACATTATCTGGCATTCAATGCCCACATTAACCACATTTGTGAGTGGATTCAACTAAGGAAGATTGATTCTCAGGCGTGTGGCGGTGCTTAATACCTTTCCCAAATGTAGCAGGTGTCCTTACCCTTTCTTTGACCCATGATTACCAAAATGTCGCATCCATTGGCATGGATTTCTACATTTGCATTTCTCATGTCATTTTATCGTGTTTTCTTTTCTTTTTTTCGTTTTCCTCGTCTCCCAATTTCAATAGAGTAGATGGCGACTCTGTTTAATTTCCTTATCCTTCATTTTGCTCTATTTTGGGTGTTTTTGAGTCGAGTGTCCTTCCTAAGATTTGCCTATTCGTTGTGACCTTATTGGTTCACGAGTTTGGTTTTCATACCCAACTCGTGAGTCAGTTCCATTGATATGGTCATAGGAACTAGTTAATCCACTAGGGATACTAGACTCTAGCTTCCACTTTGGTTTTCCTACTATTTTTGGTTTTTTCTCGCTTACTTGACTTGTCTTACTTAGTCTTGATTGCTATGCCTTTGCCTTATTTCTTGCTCATTGCAACAATACATGCCTTTTGCATTGATGATTGTCTTTCATTCACACACTAGCTACGCCACTACACTTGCACATACACTATTACTTGCCTTTTGCTATGATTGGTTGTTTTGTTTCCCATTATAATGCCAACAGGACACTTGCACATGCCATGATTATGCCTTTTGTTTGCTATATGTTTGCTTACTTGCCTCCCATCATTGCTTTTTTTCCCTTTTCATTTTTCCTGTCGTGCCTAGGAGAGTAGAGATGTGTTTGTCTTTCCTCCTAATTTAATCTAAAAAAAACAAAAATACACAAAAATTGGTAATAGGGCATAACTATAAATAAATCTGCATTTTCCCCCTTGGCTTAATAAAAAATGCAAGTAAAACACACAAAAGCATACTCGCATGTTTCACTATATAGGAGCATACATCTTCTCCTCTCTAGAGTCCACCTACTCAGTCTAAGAAGGACAATTCTGGTCACCCGTTCTATGGCTTTGGTGTGGGATTTGTTGCCAATTTGTCTCCCATCGTTTGGGGTCATATCGATGTTAGTAAAGGGTAAAACTTCTTGCTACTATAGGAGTCGAGGTCACCAACGCACCACTTGTTCATTGCCTGTGCTATGGCTAGGTTTGACAGTGAGGACCTTGCTTTCTGTCTTGAGTCAAAGGCCTATATCCCCCTAAGAGAGTTTGGATTAGCTAACCTAGTAGGACACACATAGCTAGTGAGAGAGCGCATTTTAGTCCCAATCATGTGCATATGTGCCATTCATGTCACCCTAATAACATTTGCATTGTGTTCTTTCCCTTTTTCCCTTAGGTTTTGGCACTCGTTGCTGCCTTTGTTGCAGGTCAGTGTGCAAGTTCCTTAGCCAAAGCCCATGTGATCCTTTCACTGATATCCCTTCCATAGCACTTTCTCAACCATCCTTTCCCGAGTTATTCATCGTTTCAGATGAAAGCTCATCGTAGGTTCCATCCTCTTGTTTATTGTCACAGTCCCATTCGCACTTGTTCATGGTTAGCCATGGCCCAGCGTGTCAGCGAGTCTCATCCTTCTGTTGCTCTGGACAGGATCGATGTTGTGGCCCTTCCTTCCCTTGTTTTGACTTTAGTTGCCTCCTCCTCACCTCATGACAACTATTTCTCGGTGCATGGGGTTTCTTACCCTTCGATTTTGGGGCACTTACAAACCTTGATCGGTTTGGATCCCAACACTGAGTCAGTCACAGTGACCACCACATGAGCCCTAGAGTTGCTAGTATCCTATCCACTTCAAGGCTTAGTTGCTCTTGACTTTCAGCCTACTGCGACAACTTCTTTGATAGGTTATTTGCCTGCTGGATAGTTTGGTTTCTAGCCTTCTTTTGTGACTGTCTCATTCACAATTCTGACTCTCGATACTGCTACTGATGGGTCTTTGGCCATGCAAGCCAAGCATCCCTTGGCCCTTGCCCAGAAGTTACAGGGCATGGCCCTCTCATTGGATCTTGCTTTAGTCCTATCCACTTTGTTTGTTCTTGAAGTTCCTCTGCAACCCGCTCTTGTGTTTCAAGCTACACCAATTACACCTCCACCTTTGCCCTCGCCACAGCTTCTCATTGTGTTAGCGATGGGGGCATTGACTCTGTTACCTGTACCTTCATTGCACTATCCACAACATGTTACTCCATCTTTTGGTGGCCAGCCTTTTGGACTGGGTGGAGTACAGTGCCCTATGAGTCGTACCAATGCAGCAGCTTAGATAGCATTGCATACCACCTATCCTTCTTCCTTGCATCAGACACAGGTTCCTACATTCATGCCACAACACTCCACACCCATGAATGGGTACATCAACCATCATGCCATGACACCAAGTGGTGAGATGGTGGATCCGGAGGAGCACCTCAGTGCGATCCATATGGTGTATGTAGGATCCGCCCCAGCTGTACCATCCTTGATAGTAGCAACCTAAGACACTCTCCTCACAAGAATGAGCGATTTGGAAAGAGCACTATGCGTAGTGTAGGGCAGAGACCACCAGCCTTACAACTTCTAAGATCTCTACTACTTCTCAGAGGCAATACTTCTACCCAATTTTCACATCCTAGATTTTTAGACGTACAGTAGTAAAGGCTTCCCCATCTCCTACCTGAGGGCGTATTGCAAAGACCTCGCTCAGCTCCAAGCTAATGAGAGGATGCTTATTTGCCTATTCCAAAAGAGTCTCATCAGTCTAGACTTGAAATGGTTTACCTCTCTTGACTTGACATGGCTATGATTAAGACTTGGAATGACTTCAGCCATGTATTCCTGGAACAATACTCCTTCAACTTGGACATGGTCCCAAAGCACAAAGACTTGGCCGTAACTAGACAGAAACCCCGCGAGTCATTTGGGGAGTACGTCAAGCATTGGCGTGCCTTAGCTTCACAAGTTCACGATAGACCCTCTGATGAGGAGTTCATCGAAATGATCATTCATGGAGCACAGCTAGCTACTGGGACTCTGTTAAGCATTCAACCCATTACCACTTTTGCATCCCTGATTTGAGTTGGCACCCATGTGGAGAGCACATTGTATAGTAGTAGCTTCCCCGCACTCACCGCATTTGCAAAGCAAGCCCCTACCTTTAGCCACAATGCTGGCACCAGTAGTAGTGCAATAGCAACAATAATAACAATGGCTCCAACGCCAACTACTCCAAGAGGTGGGATTCCCCCAAGAATGCCATTGCATACATTGGATCTCCAGTTGTGCCTGTCAGTGTCGTGAGCTTGCCAACTCAGAGTCAAATAGTTTATGCACCAGCTCCTAGGACACCTCGCACTCCACACATCACAACCACCACCAAACCAGTGTATCTTGTAGCACTGGTAAGACAAGGACAACACCAAGGGCAGAGATGGTCTCATCACCCTAAGCAAGACTATACTCCTTTAGTCGAGCCTTTGAGCGCAGTCCTCCCCAAGGTCACGTCACTCTTGAAGCTTCTAGAAGTTTGCCCACTGTTGAACCCTCTCCCTCTAGTACAAAGCAAACTTATACTGTAGTTATTGTCAGGTCACGGGACATTCCACTGATAATTGTTTCACACTCTGGAATGTTATTCAGGATTTGATTGACTGAAAGGTCATCATCATAAACACTTAGGAGGAAGAGTTAGCACCAATACTAGCCTTTGAATACCCTAGTGTAGTCAACCAACCCTCACTCGAGCATTCGAGTTTGGAAGCTCCAGGGACTTCGGGAATTCATTCTCTCTTTTTTGTCGGATCTATTGCTTTTCTAGTAGACCTTTCTATTCTGATTCAAGACGTTTCTACTCCTTTTCCACATTAGCTCTATTTGTCTTTTCTGGAAGGTTCAAGTTTGGAAATTAATATGATCCAACTGACTACCAAGCCTGGGCACGTAGTTGCACATCCCACCATGCAATCCCCATCACCACCAGTTTGCCTACTAGCGAAGCCAAAGCTAGAATCTACCTAGTCCATTCCACTACTTGATCCTTTATCAGTATCCTCAGTAATTCCACCCATGGCCTAGTTGAAGCTTGAGGCTCATAGCCTCGTGGTCATTAATATGACCTACGATATTCATCGTGTACCCTACATTTATGCCACAAAAATGTGCGCAAAGGTCACGAGACAGGGTAGGGTGTATAAGCCTTCAACCCTGCACCCAAACCTAGCTGCCCAGTGCCTGTGCCACCACAACAAGAAAGCCAACCCCCCAACCCAATTCTGAAAGAGGCCCTTTCCAAATGCACCACAACCACTACTAGCAAGAAAGACCGACCTACAACAGATATAACTTCTTAATTGAAGAAGGATAAGGTTGATATTTCAATGTGGGACCTAATTCACATCTGTTGAACACAGAGAAGCTTTCGTTATGGTGTTTTAGGCATCCCATGTTTCCCCTACCATATAACCTATGGCCTTGGAGAGCATGGTGGGTATGATTGCGATGCCACAGGTCATCTCCTTTTCTAGTTAGGAGTTACCTCTAGTGGGAACTAATCATAACCAACCCCTATTCATCACCATGTAGTACCAAAGTTTTTGCATCCCTATCACACTAGTAGATAATGACATAGACTTAAATGTCTGCCCCATGTGAACCACAAGTGAAATCGGATTCCAATATGAGGACATTACACCAGTAGTGATGGGAATGATGGCCTTTGACAACACTCACCAGGATGCTTTGGGTATTCTAATTATTCCCATGGTGGTCGATCTGGTTCAGTTTGATGTAGAATTCTACATTGTTGACTTTGAGCCATCCTTTAATCTCCTGCTTGGGTGCCCTTGGCTGCACAAGCATCAAGTCATCCCTTTGACCCTTCATTGTATGATAAAATTTTATTGGGGTGACGATGTTGTTGTTGTCATGGCAGAAAACTTCGAGAAGGAAAGGATCAAGGCTGTCTCATCTGTTTCCCATCAGACTATCCATTTTGAGCCCAAACCCTTTGACGTGCTTTGCCATGTTAATAAGTTTGAGCCGGTTAATTTCATTCCTACCCTCGAGTGCGCAGACATCTAACCATTAATAGCAACTGTTTCATGATGGCCAAGAACCTCTATCACTGATGGAGGTTGTAGACACCCCAATTTTACAGGTCTGCAGGCTAGAATTGTGGTAGCTGGGCCTTTAATCATAAATGTTCCCAAAGCCAAGGCCCATGAAGCCCACATAGGCCCATTAAGCCCACCAAGGCCCATGGAAGCCCACTTAGGCCCACCAAGGCCCATGGAAGCCCACCAAGGCTCGTAGGCCCACTTAGGCCCATGAAAGCCCATCAAATCCACCAAGGCCCATTAAGCCCACTTAGGCCCATTTATCAACCCATCATTCAACCCATTTCTTCTTCTTCCTCTTCCAAATTAACCAAGCCAAAAAACCATGATTCAACACCTCATTTCCCTCCTCTTCCTCAACATTACCAGCTAGTAACAACCCAACCATGTCCAGCCCATCTCACCAAGTTGACCAGCCTGTTTCACCAAGCTTGAGCCAATGTCGCCAGATGCGTCATTGCAAGCTTGGACAACTGTTGATCACTGTCGACGCGTGGGCAGGCAAGATGGAGGTGCGTGGGGGACAGCCGTGGTGCTGGTTTGTTATGAGATGATGGTTTCTGTTGTAGTTTGTTACGGGTGTTGTTATGGGTTGTTGGGTTTGCCTATATAAGGAGCTAGAACGAAGAAGGAACGGAGCGAGAAAAATCGAGAATTCAGAGCGAGAGAGGAAGAGTGGAGAAGGTAGGGAGAACTCTAGAGAGAGAGAGGAGCTCGCGGAGGTGAGAAGTGGGGAATTCAGGCCACTTTTGGCGAGCAGTGGAGGCAACACACGTTGCCAGGCCAGGTACGCCCTCTTCCAGTCTAATTTAGCTTCAAATTTAGTTTCCTAGGACTTTGTAACCATGCTGGCGAGGAGATTCCACAAATGAATGCGAAATCGGTCGGCAAAATCACGTCGAAAAAGCAAAATAAAACGGAGTCGCCACCTAATCTATTATGGAAGACAAGGAAAACCATAACATGAAAAATCA
>JAMKQA010079362.1:0-11036 GCA_024699735.1 Posidonia australis
TTCATAAAGCTCTTTGCAAATCACATGCAATATGCATCAAATCATTACCTGTGGTCTTTAAACCCACACATTCTTTCATGGTCTTTGCACCATGCAATCACCCCTCACACGGGTTCATATTCATACACAGAAGCCATGCTTCAATATCTCATGGAAAACATCATTAAAACAACATGCTTGCATGCCTCACCTTACATGTCATTCCATGCATTTCATACATTTATCATGTAATTATCCATATTTAATCATCATTTTTCTATGCATTTTCAATTTGAGTCAGGGCTTTGATTCGGCATACCGAATCTCGTTTCGGTCGACCGAAATTCCCTGATTCGGTCGACCAAAACATTTCGGCATTCCGAAACCCTGTCAGATAAACCAGTCCCCTGCTAGAACGGTCGACTGAAATCACCCGGTCGTCTGAAATCCCCTGATTCGATCGATCGAAATGCTTCAGTTGTCTGAATCAGTGATCTAGGGAACCACCTGGGAGCATTTCGGCATACCGAATCCAATTCGGCATACCGAATTTCTGCTATTGCAGAAACCTCCCCTCTTTTCGCTGTTTCTTCTCCCCAAAGTGGGAGTGAGGATCGGACCCACCTAACCTGCCACAAAAATTACCAATAAAATATGGGGTGTAGACCTTCAAGTCTACTCCAAAACCCCTTAAACCAAACATAAATCCATTAGGCATGCTGTTCTATGGAAAATCACAAAGGCACAAGACTCATTTAACACAACTGTAGCATGCTTCACATTAACTAGCAAAATCCCATAAAATTAGCCACAAATCGGCATCATGTGACCACAAACACATGATTCAACACATTCCCAACTTTTCCCTCATTTTTGCATGATTTTTAACATGAGTTTCCATGATTTTCCTCTAAACCCAACATACTTCAAATAATGGAGGAAGACGGAAGGGAAAACGGTAGGGAAACGCGTACCTGGCTTCGACGAGCCTCGCGTGCCCTCCAACACCGGCAGTGCACGGCACCGTCCTTCCCAGCGCGAGCTCCTCCGATGCGTGACTCCTCCACAGCCACCACACTCCCTCTCGCCCTCTCTCTGGTCTCTCTGCTTCTCCCCCATGCCGCACATCTCCTCTTAACACCCCCGGCGCCTGTCATCTCGAAATCCCACCGGCGTCCACCAGCTATGTATAGATTATCGGATGTTAAACCAGATCACGGTGAAGAAGAAGTATCCCTTGCCCCGCATTGATGACCTGTTCGACCAGTTGCAGTCTGCATCTGTGTTCTCGAAGATTGATCTGAGGTCAGGGTATCACTAGTTGAGGATACAAGACTCAGATATTTAGAAGACTTCTTTCCGGACGCGGTACAGGCATTACAAGTTCACGGTCATGTATTTCGACTTGACCAATGCACTGGCTGCGTTTATGGATCTGATGAACAGGATCTTCATCCCTTTTCTGGACCAGTTTGTTGTGATTTTTGTTGATGATGTGCTGGTCTACTCCCCTGATGTGGAGACTCATGCCTTGCACCTAAGGGCGGTTTTGGACACTCTAAGGTGTCATCAGTTGTATGCCAAATTCTCCAAGTGTGAGTTTTGGCTGAATGAAGTTATGTTCCTTGGCCATTTGATTTCTGGAGAAGGCATCAGAGTGGATCCAGCCATCGTCGAGGCATTGAGCAGTTGGGAGCGACCCAAAACTGTGATGGAGATCAGGAGTTTCTTGGGTATGTTGGGCTATTATAGGAGGTTTATCAGGAATTTCTCTTCCATAGCCACACCTCTAACAGAGTTGACCAGGAAGAAAGTTCCGTTTTGTTGGGACCAAAACTGTGAGACGAGTTTCCAAGAGCTAAAGTCTCGTCTGGTTTCTGCCCCTGTGTTGACTCTACCTTCTGGAAGTGGTGGCTTCACTGTGTATAGTGACGCCAATGGTGTTGGGTTGGGGTATGTTCTGATGTAGCATGGCAATGTCATCGCATATGCTTTGTGCCAGCTGAAGGATCATGGAGGATCTACCCAACCCATGATTTGGAGATGGCTGTCGTAGTGTTCGCTCTCAAGCTCTGGCAACACTATCTATATGGAGAGCAGTTTCAGGTCTTCACCAATCATTAGAGCTTGAAGTCACCTTCACAAAGAGGGACCTCAACCTGAGGCAGCACCGTTTGGTGAAGTATCTAAGGGCTATGATTTCAGCCTGTCCTATCACCTTAGCAAGGCCAATGTCGTTTCCGATGTCCTGAGTCGACGTATGCATGTGTTGGCGAGCCTGATGGTCAAGGAGTGGACCATGCTGGAGGATCTGGTGAGCTGCAGGCCAAAGCGGCAAGCTCGGGGGACGGTTGGTGCCTAGGTGGCCAATCTGTCTGTTCACCCCAACCTAATAGAGTTTATTGTCGCCTGTCAACAGTTGGAACTGTTTGTTCAGGCTGTGTTAAAGAAATTGGAGGCTGGTGGACAGCCTCATTTCTTTGTTGGGGCATACGGAGAGCTGAGGTGTGATATGCGCTTGTATGTGCCCGAGCATGAGGAGGCCAGGCAGAGGTTGCTTGATGAAGTGCATCGGTCTAGGTACACTATTCACTCTGGGAGTACGAAGATGTACCAAGACCTGAAGTGGAACTTTTGGTGGCTTGGCATAAAGAGGGATGTTGCTTACCATGTGGCGAGGTGTACAACCTGCCAGCTGATCAAGGCAGAGCACCATAGACCTGGAGGGACTTTACAGCCATTGGATATTCTTGTGTGGAAGTGAGAGCACATCTCCATGGACTTCATGACTGGTTTGCCGCCGACTCAGAGGAAAAATGACACCATGTGGGTGATTGTGGACCGACTGACCAAGTCTACTCACTTCCTGGCCATTCGGGTGAAGCTCCCGATGCACTGCCTGGCAGAGTTGTATGTGTTCGAGGTAGTGAGGCTACATGGTGTTCCGATGTCCATCTTGTCAGACAGAGATACGAGGTTCATCTCAAGGTTCTGGAGAACTCTACAGGAGACCTTTGGCACCGTGTTTATCTATAGTACAGCATTTCATCCTCAGTCAAATGGTCACACAGAGAAGACTATCCAGATGCTATAGGATATGCTTAAAGCATGTGCCTCAGACTTACAAGAGATTTGGGAGGACCATCTGCCATTGATTGAGTTCGTCTACAATAATAGTTATCACATGAGCATCGAAATGGCACTGTATGAAGCTTTGTATGGTAGGCCATGAAGATCACTGGTTTGCTGGAGCAAGGTGGGCGAGCATTAATTAATTGGTCCTAAGCTTGTGCAGCTGTATACGGACAAGGTGATTTGATCCTTAGCAGGCTGTTGGCTGCAGAGTCGGCAGAAGAGTTATGCCGATAGGAGGCAGAGACCGCTGGAATTTCTGATGGGAGACTATGTGTTCCTGAAGGTGTCACCAACCAAGGGTGTCATGAGATTCAGGAAGCGTGGCAAGTTGAGTCATCGCTATATTGGCCCATACCAAATTACCCAAAGAAACAGTGAGGTTGCTTATCGATTGGATCTACCACCAGAGATGTCGTCTGTGCATGACGTGTTCCATGTCTCCATGCTGAGGAAGTGTCTGGATGACGCATCTCATGTGATCCCAATTCAGCCAGAGGGGCTCCTGGAAGATCTATTCTTTGTGGAGAATGTCGTCCTGATTGTCAACCGTAAGGAGCAGGTGTTGCGGAACAAGGTGATTCTGCTAGTCTTGGTGTGGTGGCGGCATCATAGAGCCAAGGAGGCTATGTGGGAACGTGAGGAAGCCATCCTAGCCCAGTATTTTTATCTTTTCATTGCGAGTGATTTTGGGGGCAAAATCTTCTTTTAAGGTGGTTAGGATGTCACACTCATAAATTCATTTTGTAATTATTTACATTATAATGAATTTATTCCTAGACGAATGTTACTGTTCCGAGGCCCGTTTGTGTGATTTTGTGATTTTGGACTTGAGCCTCATGGGTCGGCTTCTGGTTGTATGTTCTGTGCATGGTTGGCACTATGCATTATGGAACTGTGCTTGTGGGCCATTGTGTGGGTTCATGTGGGGCCCACGTTGTGGACTGGTTGTTGTGGCTAGTGGTTGGGCGGCGTGGCCGATGAGCTTGTGTGTGGTGCTGGTGGTTGGAACGCGTAGGTAAGCACGCACCTAGTTATCGCATGTGTAGGACTTTATAAGTCGCTCACATAGCGCTCCATCGCTCATCGTCCGTCTTCTTTTTCTTTCTTCTCCTCCTCCCCGAGCTCACACCTCTCCCTCCCTACCTCTCTTTTCCTTCCTCCTCACCCCTCTCCTTCCCTCACCCCCTTCTTTCCCCACTCGTTCTCTCGTGTTCCTCTGTTTCGTGCGTTGACGAGAGAAAGAGAGAGAGAGGCAGAGGCTCGACGTTGGCGTGGCGAGTGCTCTAGAGGTCGAGAAGGCTCTCGTGGAGGTCGTGGTCGTCGATGGTGGCTGGAGGTTGGTCGAAGGGCATGTTGGGTCGTCAGAGCTCATTTCAGGTATGTACCTCCAATCTAATGCGTAGAAATCATGTAAAATGGTAGAATTGCCAAGAATGCATGTAATCTAGGTTAAATTTAATGTTTTGGAATTTATGGTGATTTATTGTGGCATTTATGGCTTTTATGGTGGTGGTTGCGGTTTTTAGTTTCTCTGCGCACCTTAGATTTGTGATTTTATTCTGGGTTCTATACTTAATGGATTCTAGTTTTGTTTGTTGAAATTTGGAGTAGAATCGAGGGTCTACCACATATGTTTTATTCAAGATTTTTGGTGATTATTAGGTGGGTCCGCTTGTGGTTCCCTCTTCGGGCGATTTTTGGGTGCCCTGCTACTAGTCATTTGAATTCTGACAGAAAACTAAGGGTGCGGGCCGATTGCGCTGGCCACATATGCAGGTTCGGCAGCAACTGTGGCCCCTGGTCTAGTTTTTGTTAGCATTCAGACAAAAGTGCCAAAGGCGTGGGCCAAACACGCAGTCCACATGCGTGGGTCTAGCAAGGATTTTGGTGGTTTTTCCTAGATTTTTGGAAAATCTATTTTGAATGTAGTGGTTTCCCAGATTGTTTGTTTTGCCCATTTGAGATAAGATTGTGGGCCATCAGTGGTGGTCTTGTGGGACACCTAATGTGCCATTTTGCTGAGGTTTTGAAATGGTTTTCCAAAGATATAAAAATGGCTTTGAAAATGGTTTCAAAGAGATGGTTGGCCCATTTTGAAAATTGGTTTTCCTGGTTTTCTGTGTTTGGGCCGAGACACCATGGGACAGTATCGTTGGGACCAGAGAATGTGACAACATTCTCGGGTGGTGGGGTGTGTCTCCCTAGCTGAGGTCGGGCACCGACCGAGGCAGGTGTTCGTCTGGTCTTGGAGGTAAGATACTCCCTCAATGTCGTTCGCGGGGCCGAGGTTGAGGTCTGCGGATTGAAGTGTCTTGTGGCATGATGGGGTGGTATGATACTCCTGCTGTCGCTGTGAGCACTGAGACTCAGGTGTTGTCGGGTGTAGAGGTATGTCACTCCCTCTTGAGCACCATGTGGAGGACGCTGTGAGGAGGCGTACCCTATGGTGGCCAATGCAGGTGGGACACATGCCCCGAAGCTGGTAGCGTCCTGAGATACAGGATTACCTTCCCAGAGAGGAGTTGGCTTTGTGAAGGTTCTCTAGGTGGGAGAATTACGGGACGGTGTTTGCTCCTGCTCATTGTGGCAATACCATGGCAGTGTAGTGCACCTCGGGCTTCCCAATTCACTGTTTGTAGTTTTGGCTATTGAGAGCCTTGCTTGTAGTTTTGGGCTAGTAGAGCCCTGTTTGGTGTTTTGGCCTTTGTGGGCCGCATTTGTTGTGGTTTTAGGCCGGGTTGGTCGGTTTCGATGGTTTTAAAGAAAATATTGCAAAATTATTTAAAGAAAAATAAATATAGTTTTGTTTTCCGCTGTTTTTGTAGAGTTCGTGTTGGGTGACTTTTGTCACTTACATTTTTTTCGTGGTTTTGGGTTGCAGGTGTAGGCATGCAGACATGTTTTAGCATAGTGCTAATTGTCTATAGTCTCGTAGCCGCACACACAGGTTCTTGGTAGTCGATATTACTGTTTAGCTTCTAATTTCCTATAATTTAATTTGTTTTAAATTATTGTGGAAAATTAGGGGTGTTACACATATAACCAAGCATCTAAGAATTTGAAAGGCTTAGGCCCCACATTAGAATCTAGAAAAAATTCTATCGTAAAAGGAGCATGATCAGAGCAAGTTCTAGGAAGATGGAAAACCTTTACCCGAATCTCAGAATTCCTTGGGTTCCACAGACAATGATCTAACTCGCAAGAAACCTGTGATCACCTTGCTAATTGTTGCACCAAGTAAAAGGTGCACTAGAGAAGCCCACATCCTGCAAAGAGTAATCATCAATACAATCTCTGAAGTCACCCATATTAAGCTGTCTAGGAAACCAACCACCCTTTTTTTCAAAGGGAGAGAGTATAGTATTAAAATCACCCACAACACTCCAAGGCCTGTTCATATCACTCAATCCTCTGAGATGATCCCATAACTGAAGTCCCTGTTGGGAACTGCAGCTGGCATAGAAAAAAGTGACAACAATAGAGGACATGCAAACACCATCAAAAATAGAAACAGTTAAGCCTTGAGAGAAGGAAGAGATAAAATCCACATTGACCAAATATTTGCTAAAGGACCAAATCTTTGCTAAAGAACCAAATCTTTGAATCATCAGGACTATTGGTCAGAAAGTTATCAAACCCCAATGAATCCCACAAGAGACAGCAATGAGCATCATTAATAAAAGGTTCCAGAACAGCCACAATAGACCGTTGATAACAAGGTATTTTAACCGTCTTACTGTGGGATGATTCCCGAGACCCCTAGCATTCCAAACAAGAATCTTCATTAGATAAAAGTAAGAATGAATTATGAAGTTGGCTAGTCTTGGCCTTGCTCCTGGTCGTGGAACCTAGGGTAAGAACCTCCTTTATTCTAGTGCCTCCCTTCTCTAAGTCACTAGCATACTCTCTGAATCTTCCCTTCCTCCTAACCTTTCTAGGATGTGCCCTACCTCTTGGTCGATCCAGAGAGCACGCAGTATTGGGTTCATCCATATCAGAAAGCCTCTCCGTGATCTCTACATCAAGAACTTCTTGACCTCTTGTGCTCAAAGATCCCGGTTTGTCCCTCTGAACTTTGCATGTAATATCCAGACTGGAGCTAACAAGAGGAACCTCCTCTAGCCCTTGTTCTAGTTCAATAACATCCAAGCTACATCCATCGTCCTTCGCAAAATCATGGGTAGGCATCTCCTAGATGTTAGGGTCCTCATCCCAAAGAAACACATCCTTTGGGGGCTTGATAAGTCCTTCCGTTAATCTCTAAAAAACCTTAAAAACCGAAACATCCTCTCTGCCATCAAACGCAAACACATCAGCTAGGCTTAGGATTTTACCAATTGGCCGCCATACCTTCTTATTGTTAGATGGGTTCTTTTGGTTGAGTGACCCCTTATCTCCTTTTATTGCATGTGAATCTTTTGTGTTTGCCTTATTACCTTTCTTCCTAGCCTCTGGATTACGGTTACACTCTAAAAGCACATGCCCACGCTTCTTGCACCTTAAGCAAAAAGAAGGACGATTCTCCAAAATGACTAGCTGGAAAGCTCCCTTTGCCTCCGTGCATACATAAATCTCTGTTGGATAATCCCTGGAAAGATCAAGCTTGATGCAAAATCTTGCACTAACCATTGTAGACTTCGTAGTAGTTGGAGTTGCCACTAACAGTAGTGGACCAAAAGCTTTGGCCACGGTCCTGATGAAGCCTAACTTGTAATAACACTATGGCAGAACTGGGAGAGACCCAGACCAGCACCGTGTCTGACTCCATCCCCAGTCGGAACCACGGAGACCATCTAAAAACCTTGATGCCCTGGCCTTTCATAATCGATTTCTTCCTAGTATAGATCTTCATGAAATCTCCTTCCATAGCAAAGTTCACCAAAACATGCCGTCTGTCAATCACCGAGCAATGCATTGCCCTGTGGATTCCCTAGCCAGATAAACCTCTCTGAATCTCCACCACCGACAAATGATAAGAGAAAAACTTGAATATAAGTGCATAACGATGCGGGGTTGAAACCTTAGCTATCTCCATGTTTGACAGTATGACAGTCGACCTTCCAAACTTCGTAGAAAGATCACATATCCGTAGATCATCGTCGAGATTTCAGTTACCCACCACATCCGCAAAAGACCTGCTGCCTACCACGTCCACACATGAACGACCACCATTGACTCCTCCATGAAGGCGTCACACGTAGATATTTCCTTCAATGCATTCAGCGGACCAGCCCTGCAAACCCTAACCGAGGCTTGCCTAAGGAGAGAAGGAACCAATGCCTCAAAACCCTAGCAAAGACCCAACATGTAGAAAGAAAAATCTACTGGTCACCCAAACCAGAACGACCAGGCGCATAGTTGGGAGAGAACCCTAGTCGTCAGAACCCCAACAGTCCCTTCTATAGTTCTAGCAATAGATACCAAATTTTGTTCATTCCAAATTTTGGAAGATATCATAAGAATGTCTAGATGCTTTTAATGAACTATATGACAAATATAAGGCACTAAAGTCAAAATCTAAAAATATAAATCAAAACATTGAAAATTTAACCAAAGAAAATGACGAATTGATAAGAGAAGAGGAAAATTTAATTTTGGAAAATGAAGAGCTAAACATTAGAAATATTGAGCTAAATCGAAGTCTAAATCAAATGAAGTACAAAATAATTAATCTAGAAAAAAATCTTGCCTTATTGAAAAAAAGGTGATGATCTACTAATCATCGAAGCTAAATTCACAAAAGGAAAAGAAAGTCTGAATAAACTACTTTCAACCCAAAGGCCATTCTTGAATAAGCAAGGATTAGGTTTCTCTCACTTTAGAGATGTACCCTAAGAAAATGGCTTTGTAAGACCATCAAACAAAGCAAAATATGTATCTGTCGTCAAAGACAAAAGACAAAATAAATGGGTATCAAAGACAAATGGTTGGGTACCAAGGACTAATCAATCTAGACCCAAAAGGAAGATTTGGGTATCAAAGTCTTTACTTTCAACTTTTGATGTAGGAAATAATCAAAGATGATGAAGACAAAATGGATTCTCGATGGTGGCTATTCCAAACATATGACAAGAGATCACAACCTCCTCTACACCCTAAATTTAAAGGAAGAAGGAACCGTCACTTTTGGGAACAATGCTAAAGAGAAGATTATTGGAATTGGCAATGTCGATAATTCTGATAACCCCACCGTTGAAAATGTTTTATTTGTTGATAATTTAAAGCATAATCTTAAAAGCATTAGTCAATTACGTGACAGGGGTTATAAAGTAATATTTGAAAAAAAGGAATGTCTTATAATTGATTCTATCACCAACAAGGTATTATTTGTTGGCTCTAGGAAAAACAATGTATACAAGATAAAAATATCTTAAGAAACTGAAAAGGATCTATACCTTGTATCTTCAAATGACGAAAAATGACTATGACATAGAAGACTTGGCAATACTAGTATGAGTCAATTGTCCAAACTTTCCAAAAAGGAATGTGTTATTGGGTTACCAAAGTTGGATTTTCAAAAAGACAAGCTTTGTGATGCAGGCTAATTTGGAAAACAATCTAAATCGTCTTTCAAAGCTAAAAACATTGTTTCTACCACAAAACCTCTTGAGCTTATCCATAAGAATCTTTTTGGTCCTAGTAGAACACTTAATTTTGATAGCAAAAGATACGCATATGTTTTAGCTAATGAATTTTCAAGATTTACTTGGGTTTTATTTTTGGCTAATAAACATGATGCCTTTCAAGAATTTCAGAAGTTTTGTAAAAAATTGAAAATTTTTAAAATTAGAAGTGATCATGGAGGTGACTTTGAAAATGAAGAGAACGGTTTTGAGCATAACTTCTCTTTTTCAAGAACTCCTCCTCAAAATGGGGTAGTTGAATAGAAAAATAGAATTCGACAAGAAATGGCTATAACTATGTTTTGTGAAAATAATTTACCAAAGCATTTTTGGGCCAAAGTTGTAAATATAGCCTATTATGTTTTGAATTGTGTTTTACTTAGACCTATTTTAGATAAAACTCCTCTTGAGCTTTGGTATGGCAAAATTCCTCAGATTTCTTATTTTAAAGTTTTTGGATGTAAATATTTTATTATAAAAAACAAGGACAATTTGGACAAATTCGATTCTAAATCTAATGAAAGTACTCTTGTCGGATATTCCTCTAGAAGCAATGCATATAGAATCTTTAATAAGGCAATTCAAACAATAGAAGAGTCTATGCATGTAAAATTTGAAGAAACGTAGATAAAATAATCAACATTGAAGAAGAGTCTGAAATTGTTGAAAACTTCTCAAGAAAATTGAACTTTGAACCAAATAATGAAAAACAAGATGACAACTCTAAAGAATGGTAATATAAACCTAGTCATCCTAAGGAAATCATCATAAGTGAGGTCTCCAAAGGACTAGATATTTCAAATTGGATCATGCATGTGCATAATATGCATTTATTTCATTCATTAAGTCAAAAAATGTGAATGGATCTTGTAGTGATGAATATTGGACTATTACGATGCATGAAGAATTAAACCAATTTAAGAGAAATAATGTTTGGGAACTTATTCCAAAACCTATAGATCATCAAATCATAGGTACAAAATGAATTTTTAGAAATAAGTTAGATGAATCTAGAAATGTAGTTAGAACTAAGGTTAGGTTGGTAGCTGAAGGATACAACCAAGAGGAGGCATTTTGATGTAACATATGCTCCTATTGCAAGAGTAGAATCAATTAGGATGTTATTAGTTTACGCTAGTCATTTAGGATTCAAATTATTCCAAATGGATGTCAAAAGTGTAGGATACTAATGCTTCTCTAGAGGGGGGGGTGAATAGAGATTTTCAGTTTTAATTAAGTCTTTGAAAATTTGTTAAACTATTTAGCAAGTTTATACAAACACAATCAATCGCAAAGACT
>JAMKQA010079363.1:0-10688 GCA_024699735.1 Posidonia australis
TTAACTAGGGTTTTATTGGATTTTAAGTTGATTTAAGTGGGTTTTATGTGGATTAGATTGGATTTTGTTTGATTAGGGTTTTTGTTGGATTTTTAAGTGGATTTGATTGGATTTTGTTTGATTAGGGTCTTTATTAGGGTTTTGTGGAATTTTAGATGGATTTTAGCTGGATTAAGTGTTTTACTTGTTTTTTAATGGATTTTAAGTTGGATTAAGTGTTTTACTAGGTCTGGTGGGCTAGTGTGGGTCTGATTGGGACCTACGTGGACTAGGGTTTTGGTGGTCACGACCAGAGCATCAACCGGAGGAGCCTGCTGCCAAATGAGCTCAAAATTGGGGTGTCTACAGCTAGGAACCGCCAAGAGTGAACCGAGTCACTGTCGGTGTACAGGCAGCGACTGGGAACAACCAAGAGTCAACCGAGTTGTTGTTGCTGGTGTACACATAGTGGCTCGAAACCGCCAAGAGTGTACCAAGTCACTGCCGGTGTACAAGCAATGGCTAGGAATTGCCAGGAGTGAACCGAGTCGCTTCTGTTGCTCAAGCAACAACTCGAAACCACCGAGAGTGAACCGAGTCGCTGTCGGTGTACAGGCAACGACTCAGAATAGTCGAAAGCCAACCGAGTCATTGCTGGTGTATAGGAAGCAGCACGAAATAGCCAAGAGCGAACCAAGTCACTGCCGATGTACTGGTTGTGGCTCGAAACAGCTGAGAGTGAACCAAGTCGCTGTAGGTATACAGGCAGAAGTTCGGAAACGTCGAGAGCGAACCGAGTCGTTGTTGACGTACAGGCAGCGGCTCGGAAACACCAAGAGCGAATCAAGTCACTGCCGGCGTGAATCGAGTTGCTGCCGGTGTACATGCAGTAGCTCAGAACTGCTGAGAGCGAACTGAGTCACTGCCGGTGTACAGGCAGAGACTTGGAACCGCGGAGAGCAAACTGAGTCGCTGTCGGTGTACAGGCAGCAGCTTGGAACTGCTGAGAGCGGACCAAGTCACTGTCGATGTACAGACACTGGCTTAGAACCACCAAGAGCCAACCGAGTCACTGTTAGTGTACTAGCAGTGGCTCGGAACCACTGAGAGCGAACCGAGTCGCTGTCATTGTACAGGTAGTAGCTCGGAACAGCCGAGAGCGAACCAAGTTGATACCGATGTACAGGTAGTGGTTCAGAACCACTGAGAGTGAACCAAGTCGCTGCCGGTGTACAGGTAGTGGCTCAGAACCGCTGAGAGAAAACTCAGTCACTACTGGTGCACAAGCAGTGGCTCGGAACCACCGCGAGTGAACCGAGTCACTGCTGGTGTACAGGTAGCAGCTCAGAAGCTCGGAACCATCGAGAGCGAACCGAGTCACTGCCGGTGTATAGGCAGCGTCTCGGAACCATCGAGAGCGAACCAAGTTGCCGTCAGTGTATAGGTCATGGCTCGGAACTGCCGAGAGCGAATTGGGTCACTGCCAGTGTATAGGCAGTTGCTCGGAACCACCGAGAGCAAACCGAGTCACCACCGGTGTAAAGGCAGTGGCTTAGAACTACCGAGAGTGAACCGAGTCGGTGTCGGTGTATAGGCAGTGGCTTGGAACCGCCAAGAGTGAACCAAGTCGCTGCTAGTGTACAAGCAATGGCTCGGAACCACTGAGAGCGAACCAAGTTGCTGCCAATGTATAGGTAGTGGCTTGGAATCGACGAGAGTGAATCGAGTCACTGCCGATGTACAAGCAGCAATCGGAACCACCGAGAGTGATCCTAGTCGCTGTCGTTGTACAAGTAGTGGCTCGAAACCGCCTAGAGTGAACTGAGTCGTTGTCAGTGTACAGGCAGCAACTCAAAAATGCCGACAGGGAATCGAGTCGCTGCCAGTGTACAAGTAGCGGCTCGGAATCGCAGAGAGTGAACTGAGTTGCTGCTAGTGTACAGGTAGTGGCTCGAGACTACCAAGAGTGAACCGAGTAGCTACTGGTGTACAAGCAGTGGCTAGGAACCTCCAAGAGTGAACCGAGTCACTACTGGTGTACAGGCAGCGGCTCGAAACTGCCAAGAGATAGAATCAAACCGCTGTTGCTGTACAGACAGAATGGCTTGGAGCAAACAAGAAAAGTGTCTTTGACTTCCATCCTCTCGGACAAGAATCAGGGAGACAAGGACTTCGTCTTATTAGAGCGAAGTCGAGGATGATTACAATCCAGAGTTCATCTAAAGCCTAGAAGAAGAAGGAACCTAGACTCATTCGACCAAGAGAAGCCAAGCATAGGGGAAATGCAGGAATCTATCAATTGAGATAAAGTCAATAACAAACTCCCAAGCAGGATGAATAACATAGAGGGAAGGTGATACCAGAGGGCAACTGACATGCCCCTAGCATCAAGGAAAGACAATAAAAGTGTGAAGGTTGAGGGATATCTGAACAAAGCCAACATCCCTGAACCACCACAAAAGTGTTGGAAGATAAGGATGCAAGGGTCCTGATCAACTGCTTTGCCAAAAGGGTTTGCTAGGGTGACCTTATTCACAAGTACTAGTGTACCCTGGATCATCGCCACTGTGTGGGATATCCGTTGAGACAGCTAGAGATTAGTTGTCCATGCCCAATGCCGTCGTGAATTCAGAGTGTTTATGACATGCCCATGATGCTCTAGATCTAATGCTTGACATGCTATAGTGTCCTGCTGTAGTTGTCATTTTGTAGGAACATTTATGTCATGAATGTCACCTCTTTATAAGAATGTGCGCTTGACCATCATTCCAAAGATAATTTGCACCAAGCATTCTCAAAACAGCCCTCCTTTCCACAAAGCAGCTTACATGCCCCTAGTCGAAGGTTCTGGTTCATCTACATAATAGCTAGTGTTCTATCAGGCACATGAAATGTTACTTTTGACCAAAGAATGCTATTCTAAATAAATTCATAAAGGCATGATGCTCACTCATGAACACTGTAGAAAGCATACAAATATTCAATTAAAAACCCAATGAAACCTCAACAACCTAGCATGATCTTTATACATTCATGCCATTCATCACATTTCCATCATTCCTACTATTTTTCCATGATTTATCATGTATTTTATATTATTTTCATGCATTCATTCCATTTTCTAAAACAAAAGGAGGAGGAGGAAAGGAGGGGTCACGTACCTCCTTCGACGAGCTCACTCAACTCCAGCGAGCTTCTCCTCCTCACAACAATGCCCAGCCTCTGGTGATGCACCTCTAGGCTCACACTCCCTCTCTCTATCTGGATCTCCCTTAGCTCTTCTCCTCTCTTTCCTAACCTTGCTCCCCACTACCAACAACAATGCCTCCTCTCCCTTCTCCCCTCTACGTTCTCTCCTCCTCCAACGTGAATTCTGTCAACCTGTCTGCCCTTAAACACACCACATAAATTATGAATAAAACATGGGATGTAGACCCTCGAGTCTACTTCAAAATCCCTCAAACCATTCACCAATCCATTAAGCATATTGTTGTTAATAAATTCATAAAGGCTTGATGCTCACTCATGAACACTATAGCAAGCATACAAAAATTCAATTAAAAACCCAATGAAACCTCAACAACCTAGCATGATCTCTAGACATTCATGCTCATCACATTTCCATCATTCCTACTATTTTTATATGATTTATCATGTAATTTATATTATTTTAATAAATTCATTCCATTTTCTAAAACAAAAGGAGAAGGAGGAAAGGTGGGGTTGCGTACCTCCTCCGACGAGCTCACTCAACTACTGTGTGCTTCTCCTCCTCACAGCAACACCCAGCCTCTGGCGATGCACCTATGGGCTCACACTCCCTCACTTTCTCTATGGATCTCCTCTAGCTCTTCTCCTCCCTTTCCCGACCCAGCTCCCCACTACCAACAACAATGCCTCCTCTCCTTTCTCCTCCCCTTGACTTTATCTCCTCCTCCAATGCAAATTCCGCTAAACTGTCTACCCTCATACACACCGCATAAATAATGAATAAAACTTGGGGTGTAGACTCTTAAGACTACTTCAAAACCCCTTAAACCATTCACCAATCCATTAAGCATGCTGTTCTAAATAAATTAATAAAGGCATGATGCTCACTCATGAACACTATAGCAAGCATACAAAAATTCAATTAAAAACGCAATGAAACCTCAACAACCTAGCATGATCTCTATACATTCATGCCATTCATCAATCTTCCATCATTCCTACTATTTTTCATGATTTATCATGTATTTTATATTATTTTCATGCATTCATTCCAGTTTCTAAAACAAAAGGAGGAGGAAAGGAGGGGTCACATACCTCCTCTGACGAGCTCACTCAACTTTAGTGAGCTTCTCCTCCTCACGGTAATGCCCGGCCTCTGATGACGCATTCCTTGGCTCACAATCCCCCTCTCTCTAGATCTCCCCTAGCTCTTCTCCACTCTTTCTTGATCCAACGACAATGCCTCCTTTTGCTTCTCCTCCCCTTTGCTTTATCTCCTCCTCCAACACGAATTCCACTAACGTGTTTGCCGTCCATCACCTAGGCAAGGAAGGGAAGGGATGAACTAGGACTCACACTAGCCGCCCATGACGATGGAAGGGAAAACGGAAGAAGACGTCACATGAAGGGAAAGTGGCACTATGCCTAGGTTGACCAGGGTCCATCCTGGGTCACACACACATGGCACCTTACCAAAAACACAATCAAGGACCAACATTCAACCACACAGAGAGAGAGAGACACAACCATACCAAAATATCTAATTATCTACTAATAAACCATTTATACAATATTACAATTAAATACATGGTTTACAATTAAAATGGATAATCAAACCTAGATGTCACATATACAGAAGAGATTCGGATGACCGAGAGGTTTTGATCAACTGAATGAAGGATTTTTGGTCGATTGGATCCTATTCGATGTGCCAAATCAGGACCTAGATCAATGTTGTTGAATATTTTGTAGAATGTTTGTTAAATGTGATAAATGCAAGATGAATGTGTTAAATGAGGGGACATGATGTATGAGATGATTTAGGTGAAAACAATGTTTTAATGGTGATTTCCTTGAAATGTTAAATATGGAATATGTGGAGATAAATATGGATGATTTCCTAAGGATTGGGGAATGCCTAAGTAAATGATAATGGACCCATAAATGGGTGAAATTGTGGTTTTGAGAGTAATGAGGAATGTACATAATAATTTTGAGATTTTAAATGATTTCTTATTAAAGAAAAATGGTTTTTAAAAATGATTTGAAAAGGAAGTTGCATATGGTTTTAAAAGGGATTTCTAAGATTTTGTAGGAGCAACATTTAGGCCAAAACATGCCGATTAGGGTAGTAAGACATTTTTAGATGTCAAGGATGTGTCCTTGGTCATGATTGCCTAGTTTTGGTCTGTGGTGGGAGCATCAAGGCTGTGGCAATACTGTAGGACCCGAGGTATGGTTGACCGAGACTACCCTTAGTGTCGGTGTTGGTCGGGTCTAAGGTTGGAGTCCCTAGGTGCTCGAGCATCAGGGCTTCATGAGGATGCACTCTGTGCTTGTAATAGTGACAATACGCTATTGAGGCTGTAGTTGGGGCGGTTGAACTCCTGCGTAGGGTGGTTTACCGTGGCACTGTAGTGTGGTTGGGGGTGGAGCCTCGCCAATTGCTTGTGGCCAGGTTGATCACCTGTGGCTAGGGTGATACGACCAATTTTTAAGATATGAATTGATATTTGTGGTTGAGCTAGTTTCCAGCTTTGTTTTATTGTGATTTGTGATAATGCTATGAATTGTGTTTTGGACTAGAAGTCTAGATGAAAATTACTTCCTAATTCGCATATGAAGACTTGCTAATAAACATGAGGTTTTACAAGAAAAGAAAAGAAAGTTTTGAAATGACATCTTATTTATGTTTTACCGATGTGCGTGTGTTGGTTTTTCAATGTTCATGGTTTTCTTGACGTTTTGTACCTAGGTATGATTTTGCCAACCTTTGGTGCACGTACTGGGTGACATTGACGTCACTCACATGTAGTTTTTGTATCCTTTGTCTCAGTGCATACGTAGAGGTGCAATCTTGTCCTGGGACCTTATTTCAAAGCCACTTTAGCTCCACACAGGTCTAGGTGTTTGATTTTAATTATTTATCTCATTGTTAATTTATATTTAATTAAATTGCTTTGGGCTGTTTCTGTACTATTGTATAGCGTTGAGGCGTTATAGAGTAGTATCAGACGTAGGTTCACTAAGTGCACTAGCTTGGGGTGCTCGACACTGTGGCTCTAATTGGACTACACAATAGCATGAATCTTGGCACCTGATTGGTTTTATTTGTTTGTTGGTGGTGTAAGCAAGATGCTACCTTGAGGTCATTGCTATGGCAAGACTCCTGTAGCAAGTTCTAGTGAGGAGTAGGGCAATGGCTGGGGAGGCATTCAGTAGGAGCTAAGCAATATGATGTACGGATTTGCTTAAACTTTCAGCAAGAACAACACAAATGGGACCAAGGCAAATCCCTAGCTTAAGTAGTTCCAACATTTTAGCCTGCCGACATTGGATGGCAAGGGCAAGCCAGAAGACTGTGAAACCTGGCTACTTGAGGTTGAGAAGATCATAGAAAGCATGAAGTGTCCAACTGAGAAGTGGGTCAGATTGGCTATCTTTTAGTGCAAGGGAGACACTGACTAGTGGTGGAGAATCTCCCTTAATATGAAATTCCCAAATGTTGATCTGCTGATGATATCGTGGGAGGAATTCAGGGAAGCCTTCTACAAGAAGTACTTTCCAGAGTACAAAAGGGATCGATTGGACAGAGAATTCAGAAATCTGAAGCATGGTGGCTTGTCTGTAGCAGAATATGAGGTGACCTTCACTAGATTGGAGCAATTCTCACAGACATTTGATAAAGAGAAGCACTGAGCCAAGAGGTTCGTGGAGGGATTTACTCCATCACTCAAGTCGAGGATCCTAGGCTAGAGTATCCCACATTGACCAAGGTAGTGGAATTAGCAGCTCGCTATAAGAAGGACTGCAAGTTGTTTCTAGAAGATCACAACAAGGGCAAGGGGAAGGTGTTTGCTCCACGGTCTTTTACTTTGGGGAAGCAGAGCTCTCGCAATTCTGGGAGCTCTAGGAAGAAAAGGAAGGAGCACATTGAGTCTATGGTCAGGGGAGGAGGCATCGAATATAGCCAAGTTGACTTGAGCAGTGGCCCAGAAAAGAAGAAATCTTGTTTTGTCTATGGGTGTACAGGGCATGTAGCAGCATGATGTTACATCTACAACAAAATCCAAAACATATGGTCTACTATAACTGTGGAAAAATTGGACATATTCAGCGAAATTTCCCTAATCCTGCAATGCCAGCCGAAGACACACTCCATCAGCCAACCAAGGGGTGAGTGCTCTCCATAACTACTCCTGATGCTTGTCCTTCAAAGGACGTTGTAGAGGGTAAGGAGTAGTAGCATGTTATGAATTGTAATCCTTTCCCTTTTATGTAATAATGTACTTGGTACTCTTTCCTATGATGTTGTTGCTAATGATGGATATTATAATATGATATCTAGGTTCCTTTCTTGTGGCTGATCATATGACTAGAGTCTTGTTTGATTGGGAAGGTTCTTTTTCTTTTAACTCTAAGTCATTTGCTGCTGAGATTGGCGACAGGCTAGCTAGGTTGGCTTTCCATCTTAACGTGGTGACCCCATTGGAAGAGCACAGCTTAGCACGAAAACTTTATCCAAATCTGATTGCAGAGCCTCCCCAATCTAAGTCATTTGTATGGATTTTTTGCTGCTAAAGTTTGTATATCATGCTTTTGGTGATTGCTTTAGACTATATAAGGACCTCTTTAATTTGCGTACATAGGAAGGATACTTAGGATGACTAAACCCAATTGGTTTTGTCATATACACACACATCTTCTTTCAAGTCTCCATGTAAGAATGCATTTTGGACATCCAATAGCCTCATATGCCATCCTCTAGAAATTGTAATAGACAAAACCAACCTAATAGTAGTTGGATTCACCATTGAACTAAAGGTCTCAAAATAATCAATACCTTCTCTTTGATTATATCCTTTGGCCACTAACCTTTCTTTGTACCTATGTAAAGATCCATCAGCCTTCCTTTTCACCATGGATATCCACTTACATCTAATAACATTCATAAATGATAGTCTTGGAACAAGCTGTCAAATATTTGTTTTTATAAGTGCATTTAATTCTAAATTCATGGTTTCTCTCCAATGCTGATGTTTGAATGTAGCTGTGATTGATGTTGGTTCAATCACATCAGGATTCAAATTTGAAGAGGAAGGAAAAGGATGGGCTGAAGCAATAAAGGCCTTCTTTTTATGCCCATCAGTCATTGATCTTGTTTGCATTGGATGAGTCCTATTAAAAATCTATATGGATGTCACATTGGATCTAAGATTATAAGAATGAGAAGAGAAATTACCCTTTGTAATTGAGGCACCATCAACATGAGACTTGGAAGGCTCAATTTCAAGTAAAACACACTGATTTGTTGAAGGTAAAGTAGAAGTGTAGATAGAACTAGAAGGATTGAACTGAGTTAAAGGATTAGAAGGATTAAAAGAATTAGCAACATCTAAATTAGAGGGTACTAAGTGAGGTGAACATGAAGGAATGAGAATGGAAGGGGAAACAGTGGTAGGTTTAGAAGACACTACACCTAATAAATCTGAATTTGATATGTGACATGGAAAGCAATTTTCATCAAATCTCACATGCCTAGCAATAATTAAAGTGTTTGTTTGTAGATTATAACACTTGTAGGCACGATAAGAAGGACTGTAACCTAATAACAAATGAGGTAATGATCTGAATTGAAGCTTATGAGAATTATAAGGCCTAAGAAGAAGAAAACACTTACAACCAAAGACTCTAAGAAAACTAAAATCAGGGGATTTACCAAGGCTTTTGGAAAGGAGAAAGACTATTACCAAGAGAAGAAGAAGGAAGGAGATTTATCACAAAAGCAACTGTTTGGAAGGCATGATCCCAAAATTTCAAAGGAACACCACTATGTGCCATCAATGCTAAGCCTATTTTAGTCAAATGTCTATTTTTTCTCTCTGCACAACCATTTTGCTCATGGGTATATGGTGCACTAATTCTGTGGCTGATTCCTAAGAATTTAAATTATTCATGCAATCTTCTATATTCACCTCCCCAATCAGAATGCAGAGCCTTTATATTAGCATGAAATTGCACCTTTGCCCAAGTTCTAAGCTTCATGAAGACTGAATAGACCTATGACTTGAGTGTTAAAGGAAAAATCCATACAAATTTGCTATAATCATCAATGAAAGACACCACATACTTTTAACCACATGATAAAATCAAATCAAATGGTTTAATGTTGATAGTATCAGTACATTGAAGTGATAATTTGTGGCTCTTAGCTTGCATACAAGCATCACATATTGTAACGACCTAGGTTTTAGGAGTGGTGCTTTGGCCAGATGATTAAGGTGAATTCAGGCATGTTAAGCTTTGGGGGTCCCAATGCCTAACATAGGACACGTTCTCAGTGGTGTTTGATGCTTGGATTGTGGGTTTCTGGGCTTTTGGCGTGGTGTGGTTAGGGCGCTGTGCTGGCCCTCTTTGGATTTTTGTGGTTTCTCATGGACCATGGTGGTTTGGTGGCGGGTCCGTGGTGGCAGGAGTAACATGGACGTGGAAGGTCACGTGGTTTGGTTTCGTGCTTGCAGCTTCCTTTCTTTCCTTCCCTTCTTTCTTTTTCCTTTCCTTTCTTTCTTTCTTTTCTTTTTCCCTTCCCGGGCCCCACCCCCACCCCTTCTTCTTCATCTTCTTCTTCTTTTCCTCCTCTCGTGCATGGGAGAGGGAGAGTAGTGAGAGAGAGAGAGGGGAGACAAGATGGAGAGAGAGATTGTGAGAGAGAGAGAGGGAGATGGAGGGGAGGACGAGGTTGCAGCCATCGCCATCGTCGCATGGAGGAGAGGAGCAGCTCGTGGCTGAAGGGGGAGCGTCGCCATCCGTCTCGCGTTGCTGCGTCTTTGGTGGAGGTACGCACCCCTTATATTTTATTTTGATTCCAAATTTGTACCATAAGCGCATGTTAGTGTGCTGGTAATTGTAGGGAATTTTATAGAATTTATTGTGCATTTGTGGGTAATTTGTGGCCATATTTATGGTTGGGGGGTGAATAGTGTCCCCTTTCTATTTTCTGTGGTTTTCTCGGGATCCGTTTGATGGATCTCGATGTTGTTTGTCAGGTTTGGAAGATCTCGTTGAGACCTTCATTTTGATATATTGTTTGCGTGATTTGGTTTGGTGGTTTGTAGGATTGGGCTTTGGATCCCATTTTGGGTTGCCCTGCAGTCGTCTGGTTCGGCATGCCAAATTATTTTGGTATGCCGTTTTTATTGCAGATTGTCCACTCGACCCTTGGTTCGGTCGATCGAATTTATTCGGTTTGCTGTTCTGGGAGTCTTGGGTGGTGACATAATTTCTAGTTCGGTCAACCGAACGTTTTCAGTCTACTGAATCAGGGGTTTTTAGTCGACCAAGTGGTTTTCGGTCTACCGATCTGGTGCCCTGAGCCCAGATTCGGTCGACCGTCCCATTTTGGTCTGCCGATTCAGGCCCTGATCCTGCATTAGGCTATCCTATGTTTTGATATTTATATATATATATATATATATATATATATATATATATATATATAT
>JAMKQA010079365.1:0-11810 GCA_024699735.1 Posidonia australis
GCAATAAACATTAACCAATGTAAATAAAATGCACATCAAGTTATGTAGATGATGACCAAAAAATTAATTAATAAGCATTAAACAATGTATTCATGAAATCAAGTTGTAAGAATTGTTAAGTAGTGTAAATACATGGTACGGCATAGGCAACAAATAAATGTTCAGCATAAGCATGAAATGGCCAGCAAATTAATTACTAACCATAAGAAATCAAAAAATCAAAGTAGTAGGGAAACCTATTGTTATGGAGACAAAAAGTTCAACACTGTGGGGCACAGTGAACAACGGGAGGATTGGAGAGGGAAGGGAGAGTTCAAAATGAAAGGATGAATGAACTCTGCCTTGAATAATTTAAGGGGACTTCATTTAGACATCGTTCCTTCTTTCCCAAATAAGTCATGAGAATGCTTCAACTAGCAAGAATGTTGCATAGTACAAATACAAAAAAGAAACTTAAATGAACTTGAAAACGCAACAAACTCCATTGTATGTAAGAAATGATCCAGGCACAATTATTACCAATAAAATTGCCTCAACACTTGTCCGCATGCCCTCCTTCATATAGCTGGGGAAAAAAGGCAAACGTGATGGGTCACAAATCCAGTTCTTCAAGAACATCTATGATAGAAAAAGGACAAAATTGTAAGCAGACGCATCTGAAACCTCACCACTGTATTGAACCTGCGATGCTCACAAGTAAATATAAGCATGTGCCTAAACACTACATGCACATGCCATATACAAGTGAGATGTGAAAATTTGTGTTTATGTTTACTCCAAATGAGAATGATAACAAATGCTTTTGTTAAAAAAAAGTAAAAAGGATTACACCAAATGCTGCAAGTGCGGGATCTGATTGATGAAAATGATGACAGTTTTTTTTTTAAAGGACATGATAGATGAATCCAACAACTCAAACAAATATCGACCAATTAGCCATAAAATATTTAGCATTTATAAACCCTAAACACTTGTCTAGACATGCTCAGTACACATGTATAATTCCTGTTACACATTGCTACTTACTAATGAATTCAAAATAAACACCTACAAAAGGATGTTTCTAGTATCACTGCCATACACATAAAATAGGTGTCAGATGCAGACAGACGGGAATAAAAGGTCTGCATTTATCATAATTTCATTGGGAGCTATGCATCATACCTTCTTGAGAAATAAGTAGATGCACAAAGGAAACTTGATGGGAAAACTTAACCAAAGAAAGGAACTTCACTAGAAGTAAATGGAATTTCAAGGGTACAGTTAAAAAAAACTTGACAAAAAGAAGGAACTTTGAGATGCATCAGCATTTTTGAAATCAAGTGAAAAATGCTTTAAAAACCACTGCAAATTAATTATATATGACATTTGAACAACTGAACCTAGAGTGTCTGCAAGTAACAAATGTTTGTCGTATCATTCTTCAACACAAAGTCACAAACGTTTGAAAAGAAAAATAAAAGGTTTGAAATTTATAATGACAAAGGTAACATACGTTAGAAAAGCGCGGGATGCGGAACATTTAGCTTTCTCACTACACATTTAAATTCAAAGGAAAATAAGGTATTTCAATATATTACATCTAGAAACATAAAAGACTAAAAATGGAGCTCTCATAAAAATCGATATTGAAACGTATGAAAAAGAAAAACAGAAAACTTAATCGACAAGCATGAAAATAAGAAAAAATAAAAAGATGAACGCGGGTGGGCAATAATTAAATAGAAAACAACCATTTTATAGTGTTCAGAAATACAACACTGAGTAATTTATTATTAAAAAAAAGAGAAGGAAAACCTAACAACGGCATCTGTCTAAACGGAATTCCATCGGTAACAATGCGATCACTGCAAACCACCAGATGAAGCGGCACATGTATACCACATTCCGGCCGATCGATCTAGGGCTCCTTCCACTCCAGCACCGGATAAAAGGAAGGAGATAGGGCAAAGTGTGTTCCAGGTGGCAGATGATCTAGGGCGTTTGATAACTCTAGGGCTTTGCAAGGTCGGAGTGTGTACTCACTTGACTTTCATGCGGGCGAGACGATCGGCGACGGAGGTGTCCTTCTCCATCTTCGGCTCCTTCGTCCCGAAGGTGTAGCTCGACAATGGGTACGCGTTCACAACCGTCGATGTCACCATCACCCTTTCTATCTCCCTCTCTTCCTTCTAGGTGCCAGAGGAGCTGCGAAGCCTGCAGAGTCCGAGCGGGGTACGAAAGAGCCGAAGCGAGATCGCCACCGGTTTCACTTGGGCTTAAACCCTCGCATTCGTGTTTATATTTTAAAAGGATATGGATTATTTTGTTTGTCTCATACATGTATGGTTATTTATATTATTTTTTAAACCTTTTAAAATATATTTATTTACATATATTTCAAATTTTAGATATAATTATTTTTTTAATATTCTACTTACATCTGATTTCGCTCTAGTTACGGGCCACTGCACCTATTAGGTTAGGGTTATTTACAAATTGCTTTTTATATTTTTTTGAAAAGTTAATTAAAATCTAATTAAGTTAATTACAATCTCGTTAACCAGTGGCCGAATGACCGATACGAAGACTGATCTCGATGGGTGAACCAGTGGGCCACCTATGGTAAAATTCTACTCGCACTATTCCAACGTGTTTAATTTAACTCTCTGGCATCAACCTTTCGACCCCCGGCCGCCGGTATCAAAGCATCAACCTGAGCAATGGAAGAGCACAAGGCGGAAACCGAAGCACGCACCTGTGAAATCAAACTGGTCGGTACACCACGCTATCTCCATATTTTCACTACATAAAATTTAAAAAAAAAGAAAAGAAAGAAAAGCACCTATCGCCGAGGAGAACCAGACCTCACTGCTGCTCCCGATGGATTGCAGAGGAAGAACCCTCGGAAGCGGAAGGAGAAGGTGCGTGTTGGCTGCGGGGCGGGGTTCGGAGGGGACAGGCCGAGGGCGGCCCTCAAGCTTCTCCAAAGAGTGGAACGGCTCGACTATCTCGTGCTCGAGTGCTTGGCGGAGCGAACTCTCGCCGACCGCTACCAGATCATGATGGAGGGGGGTGTTGGCTACGACCCCCGGAGTACGTTTGCCTTTGTCGTGCAATCTTTGATTTTCTTCTTCTCGCTTTTATGTGATTCTTTTGGTTTTGGTGGAGATGGCAATTCGTGATACTACGCCCCTGTTTGGAACCTGATAAAACCAAAAATAAAGTTAGAATAGGAATTATAATTCCATTTGTTAAATCAAAAAGTGGAATAAAAGCATAATAGTAATTTTTATTCTTATTTATTGATCCCAGAATAGCGATTGGAATAATGTTATTCTGTTAAGTTATCTGTGTGTTTATTTTTATTTTTTTTAATTAATAAATATATAATATGATGTATAAATATTTTAAATTAAATATATATCTTAATAATCAAGTCGATTATTATTAATCTATATGTTTTTCAATTATTCTAATATTTATTCTACTTTTCATCTAAATCAGAATATCTTTTTATACACACATATTTATCTTTAAAAGAAGATCATTTTCAAACTGAATGGTAATATTATCAGAATACCAATATCAATTTTTACTTATTCCTATTTTTCTTATTCTACATCTAAAGAAAGTCAAGTATAGAACTTTCTTCATGCATGACAACGACGTTAGCAGCAAGATTGCAACTTGCTTTGTCATTTGTCATGTATCATGAATTTGGAGTTAATGATTTGATGGATGCCTCATCTGAATGCACTAAACACAATTGTTTTAAAACTTCTCCAAGTGATATTTTTACATCCATCAAGTAAATTCCCTAAAAGTTCAAAATTATATCACTGTATTTTTTTCTCCTCTTGTAGCCAACATGCTTTAATTTGCATGCATGTAGATTTAGTTTCAAAATCCCTTTTTTGTTTCACGAACTTGTGATAAAGTAGATTTGAAACCTTAAACTTTATCTGTCTTGCTTTCTTTTGCCTTGCTTTTCGTTGATTCTATAGTTAGGGATTGGATATCTCTGCTTTTACCTTTAGCCGTGGAGAAAGGAGTGTGCATAGTCACAAACATGGGTGCAGGTAATTGCATCATCACCCAATGAGTTTTTGAAATATCGATTAAGATCAGAGCTCATGCAATATGTTGTTATGAATTTGTTTTGAAGTGGATCCACATGGTGCTCAAAGTGAAGTTCTAAACATCTCGAGGATTTTGGGCCTTGATATAGTGGTAGCTTTGGCTTATGAGATCATTCCATCTGATTCAGGTACTGATATTTTGGTAAATTTGAACTGCTGCCTCATCATCGAGGATGCCAGAAGTATTCGCTAAAGTGTGTTTCTATGTGGATGTAGTGTCTGTGCTAGTAGACTCTTTAAATATTGTACTTTTCTTTTTTGCTTCTACTTCTAAGGGTTTTTTTTTTTGAAATTTAGGACTGGCAACTTTGTTTTGGCCATTTACTGTTAAAGTCATTTACTTTTGAATTGATGCATTTCAGGAATCTCATGCTTAGGTGAAGAGTGTGACTTAATCAGAGGTGTAAGAATCTTATAAATTTGCATTGGTCAACAGATTTAAGATGTGTTTTATTTTGTTGCTAAAATTGGTGCAATACATTTTCTGAAGGCTGTCAGTACCTATGTGGGAGCAGCTCCAATTGTTGAATGCCTGGAGAAATATAAACCAAATGTTATAATTACTTCACGGGTTGCTGATGCTGCACTATTTCTAGGTCCAATGGTTGTTACTACAAAATACTTTCCATTTAATTTGTAGCTGTTCCTGTTAACTTCTCATTTGATGATTTTTGATGTCAAATGTATCATTATAAAATCTACTAAGGATATGGTACATGAGTTTCCCATGGATTCCTGTCTATAACTCTATTCAATGGTAAACTCAAAATGAGAAAATTGTGATGAGCAACACTTTATAAATTACCTTATGCTTTATACATTCAATACTGTGAACTTGTTTTTTACCATGTAGATCATCCTAAGCCATGTGAACCTACATGATGGTGCAAGCTGTAGTATTTTTGTTCCAAGAAAGCATAAGATCTTGAAAACTCTTCATTTCCAGAAGACAGTATTTCATTGTGTAATTTGAAATTAATTATACTGAGTTAGTGATGACTTAAACCTTTTTATGGATATGCTATATCATAGTAATTATGTCCTTGCATGATTAGCATAAATGCATAATGACTTTTGCTGTTGACAAAAGGTTCTGTTGTGTTCATACTTGTCTGACCTTTATGTGATCACATCCCAAATGGGACCACTGTTTTCCATCTTTCCTCAATACATTTGTTTGCGGGGGGAGATACTGATGGCTGGCAAAGAGTACTAGATGTTATTAAAAGAAATTATATGTTCTTCATGTTACTTTATACACCAAGTTTAGTACTTAAATATGTTTTCTTTTTGTGTGACATGCTTGGTCACGACCAGGTATATGAACTAGGTTGGAACTGGAATGATTTACAACTGCTGGCTCAAGGATCCCTTGCAGGTCATCTTCTTGAATGTGGATGTCAACTAACAGGCGGTTATTTCATGCACCCAGGTAATAGTTGTTAGCTGCTTAGCCACATCAGATTTCTTTGATTACCACTTATATAATCTGATGTGTTATACTTATTTTGGCATGTCATATGTCAGGAGATAAGAACCGGCTTTTATCTTTCCAACAGCTGTTAGACTTATCACTTCCTTTTGCTGAAGTTAGTTCTGAAGGAGAATTTTTTGTAGCCAAAGCAGAAGGCAGCGGTGGATTACTGAATTATCTCACTTGTGCTGAACAACTTCTTTACGAGGTTGGCGATCCTAGTGCATATGTTACTCCAGATGTGGTAAGGCCACACAGTGACCACTATCATCTATTGTAGAATATCGATTGGAGTTACTGAGCTTATGTTCGTCAAAGCAGGTCATAGATTTCCAGGATGTTACCTTCTGTTCCTTGTCACAAGATAAAGTTCTTTGTTCTGGGGCAAAACCATCTAATGTACTCATTCCTGATAAACTTCTTCAGTTGGTTCCAAAGGTAAGAAAAACTTTAAGTTGGCAACTTGATGCATACTTTTTTTTGAAATATAATAAACAAACAAATAAAGCGGACATTCATAGCTGCATTAAATCACTTTTGCCTGTCCTCTAACCATCAGTGAACTTAGATGAAGATTGAGAATTATCAAATACTTGATATGCCAGTATCTTTCTTTCCTATATATTAGGCGTAGAGAATCTTTAGAGAGCATTACTTAGTGAGCTTGTTGTGATATTGCCTATCATCTTGCTTGTTTTGAATGGGCATTCTTCTAGGAAAATGGAAATTGAAAGAATTAGAGCTAATTGTGAGGATTTATCTCATAGAACATCTTCACTGTTTTGTAATGTTAATTGAAATGTAAGACAGACCACCCTTTCAAATAAATTGTATAGCTTTTAGCTCAAGAAAAAGACTGGATTATGTGAAAACCATTTTTTGGGGGAATATCAAAAATGCTAGTTTTTTTTCTCTTGTGATGAAGTGATGCTAGAATTGTATCACTAAAGGTTGTTGTTTGTGCTGTTGGAAAGTGAAATTTCTGTGGAAGCTGAGAGGAAGCACATAAAGCCTAGCACTCCATTGCACACTTGCACCATCTAGGGAATACAGAAAGTAATATAACAGGTTTGCTTTCTTGATGAATGCTATCAGAAAATAAATAGATGAATGCTGGTACAAAAAAAATTTATTTAATAAGGCCATGGTCTCTACTGCCTCTGACACTGACTTGGTCTGCACAGACAATGCATAAAATATATAGTAAGTTCTGTAAGAAGGGGCAATAAGACATTTGAGTCTTGCTGGAAAATGTTTCTTTCGCTAAAGTCGTTTACATTTTGCCTTTTTCTGCCCTAACCCCATCTGCTAGACAAAAGAATTTCTCAATACTCCCTTCTTAATATTTTTAGTATTTCTTTCCTGCTCATCTTATTGCAGATATTCAATTAGAATATTTTATAACCTTCGCAGCTTTATGTTCTATCACTATCCGTTGTTGGGCAGTGAGTAGCACTCCATCCTTTCAGTTTTTTACACAAGAAGAAATCAAACCCTTTTTTGATAATAGAAATTACACCATTTTCACTTAATAACAAATGTACCAAAAACGGCCAAGACTGTCGACTTCTCCTAGTTCCTCCTGTGAATTCTAACTTGAATAGTAATTTGCTTTGGTCCTTGCCCATAATCAGAAACTTATTCTGTAAGTGAGATAAATTGCATTGTTTTAAACAGCTGAACATACAAAAGGCTCAGCATTTCTAGTTATGGGTAAAACAAAGCATTGATGGAAGGGGTTACTGAACTAGGTGAAGGTGTTTTTTTTTATTCACTGTTGTTGCAGTGACATTATAGGTGGGGATGGGAAATCTTCTTATGGAGATGCAAGGTGAGTCAGGTGACTGGAATGCTGCAGTCCACATTGAGAAGTTAGGCAAATTTTGCCTTGAATCCATAACCATGCTTGAAATGGCCAATCTAGAAATGGGGGAGCACTCTTCCATAAGGATGAGTGCTGGGTACCTAATTTTTATTTATCCCTGCCATCTTTTTATTTCTGTAAAAGCATGCGGATTCCAGACATAAAATTCTAGTTCATGAGCATCACTGTGATCCACAAGCTTTTTTTTCTTTTCAGAATTCAATTTTAGTTGTTGTCTCATTTCACCAGCTTCATTCTTTAATGAAATTTTTTGCTTATATGTTCTAACCTTTTAAGACCCAAGCAGTTCACGAATGGGAAAATAACATGTTCTTTAGAGTTCTGTATGTTTTGGTAATTGACTTACTTTTTAAGCAGCTCAGCGCTTACAGCTATAATCTTTCATCAATTTTATAAGCTTAGCAAATAACAACATCATCATTGTTAGGTGTATGGTAATATACACAAAAATTTTTATCTCAGGTTTCTGGATGGAAAGGTTGGGGAGAGATATCATATGGAGGATATGAATGTGTAAAGCGTGCTGAAGCTGCCAAATTTTTGGTATGCGAGTCATCAAAAAGGCCACATTTTAAAGTCATCATAACTGCCTATTCTTGCTGGATGGGCCTTTCTATCTAATCTGTGCAGCTAGAAAAGGCTCGCGATTGGGCAGATGCTCATTTGTAGTATTGCACTGTCTTTCTTTTATTATGCTTTTAATTGCAACCAGGGAAATTATTCATGATGCTATAGAGTAATGGTTTGATTCTAGTAGGTTTTGTCGTGGATGGAAGAAGCATATCCTGGTACTGGAGAATGTATTGCTTCTTATATAATTGGGCTGGACAGCTTAAAAGCATCAAACACAGAAAACAATATCACATGCTGTGGGAATGTAATGGATGTAAGGCTACGTATGGATGGTCGATTCAAGCTAAAAGATCATGCAGCTAGCTTTGTTAACGAGTTCATGGCATTGTACACTAATGGACCAGCTGGTGGTGGTGGAATCAGGTTCTAAATTTGATTTGTTGTGATTTTACTTTTCTTTGATAATTTATTTATTTATTCTTCCATGCTTTAAAAGATGGTGCAAATTTCTATACTCTTCAAGGTTCTTTAATTGTATGGAGTTCATTTCGACACATGCAATTATGAAAATTCATTTTTAAACTTGATTGTATCTGAGATCCCATTTGAATTAATACCATTTCTCCCTCTTATTTTTTGCCTTTGCAGCACTGGGTACAAGAAGGAGATACTGCTACTTAAAGAGCTGGTAAGATTAAACAACTCATTTTTTGTATTGACACAATGAGTTTTGGCTAAGATATTTGATGACTATTTTATAAATTATATTTTCCTTCCTTTTGATTTATATTGATTAAGTATCCCTCTACATTAATGTATTTCTTGTGGTTAACTGGTGTGGGTTCTGGTTCCAGCTTTAGCTGGATTTCACATGCATATATTTTTTTTTTTATCCTGTTCAGGTGGGGCGTGAAAGTGTTTTTTGGAAAACTGAAGCCAATCGGGCTAAAATCACGAACATCACTGATGAAATCCTTTCTTCAAATCTTCAACCTCGTACTCATTCTGAAATGGTTGACAAGCAACCAGCTGCACCAGAAGGCAATTTTCGCAAGAGCAGGGAATTGTTGGAAAATTTTCTGAATGCTAAGGAGAAACTAGGCCTAGCTCCATCAAACAAGCAGATTCCTCTCTACGAAGTAGCTCATAGTAGGGCAGGAGACAAGGGAAATGACTTGAATTTCTCTGTAATTCCACACTTCGATCAAGACATCTTGAGACTAAAAGAGGTGATAACATCTGAATGGGTGATACAAGTTATATCAGCTCTCCTTGACACATCGTCGTTCCCTGAACTTTCAGCAATCCAGAAAAGAAATGCCTGGATTGACGTCAATGTGACAGTTGAAATCTATGAAGTCAGGGGAATACATTCTTTGAATGTTGTGGTCCGAAACATTCTTGATGGTGGCGTCAACTGTTCTCGAAGGATAGACAGGCATGGAAAGACCATCTCAGATCTCATATTATGCCAAAAAGTGGTGCTGCCTCCTCCCCCAGAGAACTGACTTGGGCGTTGTGTTCTACAATACTCCAATAGTCTGAACCATGATCTGGGGCGGATGTAGGTGGAGACCAATAGGGGTTTTGTCTCCATTAGACTGAAAAAATAAAATACTATAGTATAAATATTTTTGTGCAAATAGTCCTCATATAACATTATTTCTCTCTAAGTTCTTCCCTACCATGCATATGCACCCGTAGACTCTTCGTCTTCCTTCTCCCTCAAGTCTTGACCAGCTCGACGACACTTCCTCTTCCGTCCGTCGTCCACTCTCTCCTCCTCTCTTCTTGGAAAGTGCAACTGTCGACAATGCCTCCATCAACATCACTCCGATTGTCCACGGACCACGATCCATCGTCGCTCCGTCAGTCCATCACCGAAGCATCGTTGCGTCACATCGATTCCACAGTCCACCCAACGACGCAGTCGCTGCGACAATCGACGGACGAGAGGCAAGGTCCTTGCGGAGTTGCCATAAGGAGATCCTCCATCCTACTCGACTACTCACTCCTGTCAGTTTTCATCGACTCCTCTTCGACGACTCGTTGGTTCAACTCCTCCTCCGACCTCCAACAGTGGGCAACGGTCATCGGTCAACAGGCTAATTCCCACAATAATTTAAAGTATAGTTTGATAATTTATTTTTTATAGTCCTCACAGTGAAAAATTCCTAACTGCGCCACTGACCATGATCATGTATTCTGTATGTGTCGTGTATTCTGTATTTTAAAGACAGAGACGGCATCTTGGTCATCGTGTTCTACAATAATCTGACTCAGGATGGCATCCTTTTTGTATCCGGTTTATCTTCTCATCCTGGTTGATGTTTCATGATCCAGATTTACATGATGAATATAAATAAAATGTGATTTGTTATTAACTTACATCTTCAGGTCAACTTTGTATCTTTTTCTTGCTAAAATAACTTGAAACGTTATCATACGAAACATTAGTTGCAATAATGTGTAATATCATCTACATGTGGATTGACAATGTCTCATTGTCACAGTGGCTTGGAGAAGTTGAAACTCGTCACGTCCCACGAGTTCGAATCCAGGGGTATGTAAAAAAATTAACCTAAACCGATAACAACAAAAAAAAAAAAATCATCTACATGTGGATTATCATGTTGTTAACAGCTCAAATTTTAAAAAAACTGATGTAATTCAATGTCATCACGGTAGAATTTAATCAATAAAAGTAGACATGGAAATCGGGTCGGGCCGGTCCAGGCCCGCTCGGGCCAGCCCGGGCCCGGAAAAATCTGACGTGGGTCGGGCCAGGTCAGGCCCGTCGCGGGCCGTGCTGGGCCAAACGGGCAGGCCCGCCAAGGCCCGCTGAGTAGGCCGAGTTTGGCCCACGAAAAACACTGGCCCGGGCCGGCCCGTTAACAGTAATGTAAAAAAAAAAAAAAACAGTAACGGGTCGGACCGTGAAACAGTAACGTAAAAATAAAAAAAAAACAAAACAGTAACGAGCCGGGCCAATCAACAGTAACGTTAAAAATAAAAAAAACAGTAACGGGCCGGGTCGTGAAACAGTAACGTAAAAAAAAAAAAACAAAACAGTAACGGGTCGGGTCCGTCAACAGTAACGTAAAAAAAAACAAAATAGTAATGAACTGGGTCCGTCAACAGTAACGTAAAAAAAAAAAACAAACAAAACAAACAGACCGGGCGAGTCCGACCCGAAAAAATAAATAAATAAATAAATACAAGCAACGGTCCAATGGACCGTTGCATTTTACTGTAGCCGTTGCAATTGCAACGGCTACTTTTAAAAAAAGTTTTTGACCGTTGCATTCAATATTTTATTTTATTTTTTTTAAAAAAATCTCTAATTTTAACCTATAAATATCCCCTCATACCTTTCATTTTTTTCCACAACTCTCTCAACTCTCTTCTACAAAATTCTCAACTCTTCTCTACGAAATTTTGCTAATTCTAAAAAGAAGATTTTCAAGTGAAGATTTTGCTTTGGCTTTTGATTCTGCCCGGTCTTTTCCTCTCCAGACTTCAGTCTCCACGCAACAGTAGCTGAGCCAGAAACATCAAATTTTCTTTACTTCTAATCCCTCCAAATTCTTTACTTCTAATCTCTCCATTTTTGGGTTTTGGTTTTTGTGGGTTAAGGGTTTTATTCAAATTTTTAATATTAAAATGGAAAATATTGGTACCCATGATTATATCCCTAGTATGGAGTCAGATAATCCTCAAAATACCCCAACAAATACTTCACAATCCACAGCCACAA
>JAMKQA010079366.1:0-18644 GCA_024699735.1 Posidonia australis
TGCTGTGTGTGTTTCAGGTGCAGACCGCGTGCATCCAGTTTCTGGTGCGGGAATCGGAGTTTCTAGCCGCGCATCGAGATCCTAGAGGTGAGCCTGGTTACAGTCTTTATTTCTGTGATTTGTGTAATTAGGCTTGTGATGCTATTGTTTGGTAGCGTGCCCAGGTTCGAGGCGTTACAGTCATACACAAATGGGAAAACACAATCGATGTGAAACAAGCGAACTTGGACCATCCCTTCAACCTCTGGTCATTTCTACCAGATTGGATAAACTTTGTCGGCCATGGGCAAGTTCGGTGAAGGTCATCAGCCATTTTAGGCATCTTGGTGACATTGAGGGGAGTGTGGGTAAGGCTTAGGAAACAAACAACATGTATGCACGTGCATAGGTTTCTTTCCCCATCTAACTTGGGTCACGTCGATGACCTCCTCCCCTGTTTGACCATGACAGACAACCAAGGACTGTGAGAAGGGGTTGAGAGGCATGAATAGATGAAGAGGGTGGACCAAGGTGCCATTAGAGAGGCCTAACCTCACACTCAAGGACCGTCGGCCTCACGTGGGTTGGTGGCATTCCGCCAGCAAGATGGGATGTAGAATGGGATGCAAACAAGAAGCAAACGACTAAGAAGCAAGTTCACAGCATCAAAGGAAGGTAACCGAGGCAAAGGGATGAGAGGAGTACCTACTTGAAGACTGTGTTGCTCTTCCCCTACTCAGACAGCCTAGCTTCTCCAACGGTAGATGAGAGGATGTGGTCGATGGCCGAAATGGGATGTAAAAGCTCAGAAGATAGTGGTGGACGGTTGAACAACTTTGGAGGAACGTGTGGGGAGAATTTGGCAGGCCATGTTCGTTTGTGGAGGTGGCTAGAGTTTTGGGTTTTAGTGGTGACAAATGGTTGTTCGTCAGATATCCAAAGGGAAATCAGAGTCTAACGAGGAGTTTGGGTGCAAAGGGAGAGCTTGGGGAGCAAGGCTAGTATGCTATGGACCTGAGTGAGTGAATAACATGGAAAAGATCTAGTCGTAGGAGACAACATGGGTTTAAATAGGTAAGTGCTTCAAACTTGATCCACAGATCCTCAACCACTCCCATCCTCTAGTTGGGATTTGATCAAGGAGACTCCAAAGGGAAAAGAAAAATCATGGGGGACTTCATGGTCAAAAGGTGGAGAGGGACACATGTAAATCCATGCCAGCAAATGGGAGGTAAGGACCTAGTGGATACGAGGTGAATGGACAAGTCTATCCTTTGCTTGTTGATACCGATTCAAGGCACCCATGCATCCCTAACGTGCACATGGGTTGTGCTATCGAGCCACGATGGTCCTAAGACAGTTTACAAGCAAAGGAAAACAAGCCTGGTCCACCAAGCATCCAATGCATGAGGGGGCTTGTCGATTGGTTTTGGGCTATGTTTGGGTTGTGTTGGGTCGTGGTTCATGGAATTGGGTTTTAAGTGGGGTTTTGGGTGATGAAGGTGGTTATGCTTATCAACCATGCGAAGTAGGTTCTACTGGAGAAGCAAACTGCCATCCGAGGATGAAAATCGAGGTGTCTACACTTGATGCCCTATTCGACCGATCGATAGTTATGCTTTTCTTTTTTACTTGGCTCTTGGTTTGTCCAACCGATAGCCTTTGTTTTCCTGCTTGGTGCCCTATTCAATCAATTGATAGCTATACTTTTCTCTTTTCTTGGTGCCTATTTCATCTGATCAATAGCCTTTGTTTACTAGCTTGGTGCATGATTCAATCGATTGATAGCTGTGTTTTTCTTTTTGGCTTAGCACTTGGTTCATTCAACCAATAGCCTTTGTTCACCATCATGATGCCCAATTCGAACTGCCGATAGTTGTGCTTTTCTTTTTTTCCTTGGCGATTGATTCATCCTAGCTATAACCTTTGTTTGCCAACTTGGCGCTCGAGTTTTCAGGCTGATAGTTGTGCTTTTCCATTTGACTTGGCGCTTAATTCGTTCGGGTGATTGCCTTTGTTCTCTAGCTTGGCACCTAGATCGACCAGTCGATATTTGTTCTTCGTTTTTGGCTTGGTGCCTATTTCGTTCAGTCGATAGCCTTTATTTGTAGCTTGGCGCTCAGTTTGATCAACCGATAGTTGTGCTTTTCTCTTTGTCTTGGCACACGGTTCGTTCGATTGATAGCCTTTGTCTGCCAGCTTGGCACTTGGTTCTACAGGCTGATAGCTGTGCTTTTCTTTTGCTTTGGCACCTAGTTCATCCAGTTGATAGCCTTTGTTTGCCAGCTTGGTGCTTGGTTCGACGGTCCGATAGCTATCTTGTCTTTATGGCTTGGCACCCGGTTCATTCTGTCGATAGCCTTTGTTTGCCAACTTGAAACTCGGTTTGACTGGCCGATAGTTCTGCTTTTCTATATGGCTTGGCACCCAGTTAGTCCAACCAAAAGCCTTTGTCTGCCAATTTTGTGCTCAATTCGATCGATTGTTAGTTGTGCGTTTCTTTTTGGATTAGTGCTCAATTCGACTAGCTGATAGTTGTGCTTTTCTTTTGGCTTGGTGCTTGGTTCGTTAGGTCGATAGCATTTTTTTGCCAACTTGGTGCTCGATTTGTCCGATCGATAGCTGTGCTTTTCTCTTTCACTTGGCCCCCGGTTCGTCTGGCTGATAGCCTTTGTCTGCTAGCTTGGCATCTAGTTATGTCGTCCAATAGCTGTGCTTTTTTTTTTTTGCATTAGCATCTGATTCATCTAGTCGATAGCCTTTGTTCGCCAGTTTGGCACCCAGTTTGACCGACCGATAGCTAAGCTTTTCTTTTTGGCTTGGCGCCTGATTCGTTCGATAGATAGCCATTGTTCATCAGCTTGCTGCCTGGTTTGACCAGTCGATAGCTGTGCTTTTCTTTTTTAGGTTGGCACTTGGTTCGTCTGACCGATAGGCTTTGTTTGTTAGCTTCACACCCAGTTCGATTGGTCGATAGTTGTGCTTTTCTTCTTGGCTTGGCACCTAGTTCATCTGGTCGATAGCTTTTGTCCGCTAGCTTGGTGCTTGGTTTGATCGATCAATAGCTGTGCATTTTTCATTGGCTTGGTGCCAAGTTCGTTTGGTTGATAGCCTTTGTTTGTTAGCTTGGTGCCTGGTTCAACCGATTGATAGCTGTACTTTTCTTTTTAGCTTGTCACCCGACTTGTCTGGTCGATAGCCTTTGTTTTCCAACTTGGTACTTGGTTTGACTGATCGATAGTTGTTCTTTTCTCTTTGACTTGGTGTCCAGTTCGTCCGATCGATAGCCTTTGTCTGCCAATTTGGTGCCCAGTTCGACCGACCGATAGTTGTGCTTTTCTATTTGGCTTGTCACCAGTTCGTTTGACTGATAGCCTTTGCTTGTCAGCTTGGTGTCCGAGTTCATCTTGTCAATAGCCATTTTTCACCAGCTTGGTGCCTGGTTTGATCGGCTGATAGCTATGTTTTTCTATTGGCTTAGCCCTTGGTTTGTTCTATTGATAGCCTTTGTTTGCTAGCTTGATGCCCGATTTGACTAGCCAATAGTTGTGCTTTTATCTTTGACTTTGCGTCCAATTTGTTTGATTGATAGCCTTTGTCTGCCAATTTGGTGTTTGGTTCTACCAATGGATAGTTGTGAATTTATTTTGCTTGGCACTTGGTTCGACTAGCCGATAGCTATGCTTTTTCTTTCTGGCTGGTGCCCAATTTGTCTGGCCAATAACCCTTGTTCGTCAGCTTGGTGCCCCATTCAACCGATAGATAGCTGTGCTTTTCTTTTCTGATTTAGCACCCAGTTCGTCCAACCGATAGCCTTTGTTTGTCAGCTTGGTGCCCAATTCGACTGGCCGATAGCTGTGCTTTTCTTTTTGGCTTGGCACTTGATTTGTTCGGTCGATAGCCTTTGGCCACCAACTTGGTGTACGGTTCAATCGATCGATAGTTGTACTTTTCTTTTATGTCTTTGTGCTTAGTTCGACCGATTGATAGCTGTGCTTTTCTTCTTGGCTTGGTGCCTGTTTCATCCAGCCAATAGCCTCTACCAGCTAGCTTGGCGCCTATTTGATTGGCCGATAGCTATGCATTTTTCTTTGGCTTGGTGCTCGATTCGTTTGGTCAATAGCCATTGTTCGTTAGCTTAGTGCCTGATTCGACTGACCGATAGCTATACTTCTTTTTGGATTGGCACATGGTTCGTTCGGTCAATAGCCTTTGTTTGCCAGCTTATCGCTTGGTTCTACCGACTAGCTTGGCGCCTATTTGATTGGCCGATAGTTGTGCATTTTTCTTTGGCTTGGTGCTCGATTCGTTTGGTCAATAGCCATTGTTCGTTAGCTTAGTGCCTGATTCGACTGACCGATAGCTATACTTCTTTTTGGATTGGCACATGGTTCGTTCGGTCAATAGCCTTTGTTTGCCAGCTTATCGCTTGGTTCTACCGACTAGCTTGGCGCCTATTTGATTGGCCGATAGTTGTGCATTTTTCTTTGGCTTGGTGCTCGATTCGTTTGGTCAATAGCCATTGTTCGTTAGCTTAGTGCCTGATTCGACTGACCGATAGCTATACTTCTTTTTGGTTTGGCACATGGTTCGTTCGGTCAATAGCCTTTGTTTGCCAGCTTATCGCTTGGTTCTACTGACTGATAGCTGTGGTTTTTTCTTTGGCTTGGCAACTAGTTCGACTAGTCGATAACCTTTGTCTACCAATTTGGCACCTGACTCGACCAACCGATAGCTGTGCCTTTATTTGTTAGCTTCGTGCCCAGTTCGATTGACTAACAGCTGTGCTTTTCATTTTGGCTTGGCACTTGATTCATCTGATAGCCTTTGTTTGCCAGCTTGGCCTGTGCTTTTCTTTTTCGCTTGGCACCTAGTTCATCGGATTGATAGCTTTTGTTCACCAACTTGGCGTCCAGTTCGATCGGTCAATAGCTGTGTTTTTCTTTTTGGCTTGGCACCAGTTCGATTGGTCGATAGCTGTGCTTTTCTTTTTGGCTTGGAACCTGGCTCGTCTAGCCACTAGTATTTGTCCACCAGCTTGATGCTCTGTTCGACTGGATGATAGCTATGTTTTTCTTTTTTAGCTTTGTGCTCGATTCGACTCATTGATAGCTGTGCTTTCTTTTTGGCTTGTTGTACAATTCGCTAGACCGATAGCTTTTGCCCACTAGCTTGGTGCTTGGTTTGACCAACCAATAGTTGTACTTTTCTTATTGGTTTGGCACATAGTTTGTCCAGCCAATAGCCTTTGCCTACCAACTTGGCTTGGCACTAGGTCAATTTGGTTGGTAGCCTTTGCCAACTAGCTTGGTGCTTGGTTCTATTGACCAATAACTGTGCTTTACTTTTTAGTTTGGTGCCTAGTTTGTCTGATCGATAGCCTTTTTCCACCAGCTTGGCACAGGGTTTGACCAACCGATAGCTGTGCTTTTCTTTTGGCTTGGCGCCCGATTCGTTTGGTCGATAGCCGTGTCTTTTGTCCTTTTGGCTTGGCACCTGGTTCATCTAGTTGACAGCCGTGTCCTTTGTCCTTTTGGCTTGGAACCTTGTTCGTCTGGTCGATAGTCATGCCTCCTCCCTTTGGGCTGATAGCCCAAACTATTTAGTCGATAAGTCCATTAACTTATCATGGCGCCTTCCTTTTGGGTTGGTATTTCAAACTACCCAGATGACATCCATTAATGGTCGCCTGGCAAACACCCACTTGCTTTGCTCCTTTCCTTATAGCTTGTAGCCCAAACTACCCTATTGACAACCATTAAGTTGTCCAAAGTCGGTTGACAATCATCAAATTATTCGACATCTTTGCTAATAGGGATGTCTTTCCATGCCCCCACTTTTCCTCGAGATGATAACCCAAACTATCTTGTCGATGAGTTTGTTAACTTATCATGCCCCTTCTTTCGATCGACGAGCACCACTAGTCTTGTCTGAAGCCCATTTGACAAGTGTGATAACTGCTCGTACCCTTATGGGTCGATTGGTCATCAACTTGTCATTGTTCATTGCATGCATCATTCATCAACATACATCATTCATCAACATCACATTCCTTGACTACTACACTTACACCCTTGTATTGTGTCATACATTTGCATCAGCATTGTGCCAAGTTGTGCATGTCCCTAACAGAGCTCAACACACCAACACGCACCATCAGCATTAGCACTCACACTTTATCATTGCATTGCTTTCGTTTTCTCGCTTTAGCTTATGGTTGTTGTCAACATCTATGTTTCTAGCATTGTTTTTGCACTTGTGTTTGCATCTTAGCATATGTGTTTTGCCATCTTTACCGTGTTTGCATCTTTAGCATCGTTTTAACATCCGTATCTACATTTTGGCAATGGGTTATGACATTTGGTGCATCTATCGAGTGAATGACTAAATGCCCATAGCAAACTCCACCATCTCGCAGATTGCCAAACGCTGTGTCTTTTGTCAACCCTGAGCATCAGTCTCAATTCCATTTGTCCCTCGACCTCACTCAGGGAGGGGCATCTGCAGACACTCTATTTTGGCAGCCATTTGTTGGTAGATTTCTTCGAAAGAGAGTTCAAGCGGCAACAAGGCACTTTCGCACACCGAAACCCATTTCAAACCAGCCAAGACACCCTAAATCCTACCCAACACCATTAACTAACAACTAGACACCATTTCAAGCCTTTTGTGGTCCAAATGAATGGTGGGATGGGCCCAAGATCCAAGTGCCAAAGGTCTGACTTAGGAGTGCCGTGGCCCGATACCACAACGAGTTAGCACAGATGATTTGCATTATTGCTCTGAGTCAGTACTGTTGGATGTGGATGTGGGGTTTTTTTTGTGAGGACGCGTACATTTCACGTACCATGGATTCGTTCTACCACCTCACTTTTGTCTCTTGTGTTGTATCCATCTCCTTCACTCCACGGATGATGGAAATGGTGTGATGGCAACTCTTAGTTTGCTTTCGCCGGCCCTCAAGACGCTTAGGGAGATGTGAATGTTGTGGGTTTAGCTACTATAGGATAGTGCTAGCACTACCTATGGGTTCTAGTACAAGGTAAGCTTCTTCATCTTCTTTTCTTTTCCTTGCCAAACGAAAATATAGAATATGCATATTAATACAATGTAATAAGCTACTAAACAAAGTGAACTATGGACATGAAATAAGAAGAACTACTTACCCAAGGGGTTTTGTCCCCCTTGGTTGCAACAAAATGTATATGCCTATCCATAAGATGTGAAGTATGCGTGAAAATGAAACATGGAAAAAAGAAACCCTTTTCATTTATGATGCGTATGCAGGATGCAAAATGCAGACGTGATGTAGTTGGAACCGACGGAAATACTTGAGCTTAGAACATCTCTACTCTCTCTTTCTTGAAATTTTAGTCTTTTGGATCAGTGTAAGTGTCCTTAGAATTCTCCACTTTCCCATCTCTTAATTCTCCACCATCTGGTCCCTTTTCAACGGCTAGGGGTGTTCCTCTATTTATAGGGGGACGAGAGACCCTTAAAAAGGCAGAATGATTCGAAATTGGCAAAAATGTACGATTGCTATCAATGTTTTCCAAATTAGGGGCGTTAAATGCCCAAAATTAGGCATTAAATGTAAAACACCTAGATTTGGCTGTTCTACGCCCCTCCGACGTCAGCTGCTAGCCAAGAGCCTTTAATCCTCAATTAAGGGTTGATTAAGATGTGATTAGCACCTAATTACTCTACCATGCAATTAGAGGAAGTCCAAACAAGGTAAGGATTCAAAAATAAAACTTCACCAAATAAGGAAAGAAGGCCGATGTGGAGGGCCTAGATCACCAACGTAGAATTCCCAATAATGGGCATTCAATGTTGAATGACCCAACTATGGCGTACAACACCCTCCTCGAGCAAACTTTCCAAATTTGGCTCAAAGATCCACAATCCGAAATTGAAGGATGTGATGGGCAATGTCATCCAACGTGAAAGGAAAGTATCTACATTGAAAAGGAAAGGGAGCATTAGGTCCCATTAAGAAAAAAAAAAGCCAAAAGGGAAAGAGAATCCACAAGAACATTGTAAAATGCAAACTTATGGGCGTTTAACGTAGAATGCCCAAGATGAGGCGTTCAACATAATACCCCCAATTATGGACGTTTTACACAAAGATTAGGCACAACAGAATTTATACTTAGGAGAAGAGGTCCTAAACCGTATGCTAATGCAATGCTACTCTATGGGAGAATGGAGAGTGTCAAAACGAGATATCTATAAATTGTCCATCCTTGAAGATGGTTTCAACATGAAATTGTCTTCAAGGCAAGATGATATTCTCATGTGACACGACCTAGGAGACTAAAAAAAGAGCACATCCTCAAGTGTGACCGAAAGAAGCAAACAAAGGATAATGACCGCAGGCGTATCCTAGAGGCCAAGCAAGAAGGGCACATCCTTGTGCAAAACCCAAGGAGGCAAACATGACCTCAAGCATAACCTATTGACCTACTGAAAAAGGTGCATCCTTGGGCAAAGGACCTCAGGTGTGACCTGTAGGTCAACTTAAAAAGCACATCCTTGGGCGTCACCCAAGGGACAAACATGACCTCAGGCATAACCTATTGGTCAAACTAAAAAAGCACATCCTTGGGTGTAACCCAAGGGACAAACACGACCTACAGGTCAAATTAGGGAGAACTCATCCATGGGCGTAACCCACTAGGTCAAAACACGAACTCAGGTGCAACCTATAGGTCAAACTAATGAGATCTCATCCTTGGGTGTAACTCAAGGGGTCAAAACACGACCTCAAGCGTAACCTGTAGGACAAACTGAATGGACACATCCTTGGGCATAACCCAAGGGGTTAAACACGACCTCAGGCGTAACATGTCAGTCAAACTGAAAAAGCACATCCTTGGGTGTAACCAAAGGGGCAAACACGACCTCTGGCGTAACCTATAGGTCAAACTGAAAGGACATATCCTTGGGCGTAACCCAAGGAGTCAAAACACAACCCCATGCGTAACCTACAGGTCAAACCGAAAGGACTCATCCTTTGGTGTAACCCAAGGGGTCAGATAGAACCTCAGGCATAACTTGTAGGTCAACTGAAAAAAGCATATCCTTGGGCATAACCCAAGAGGCAAACACGATCTTAAGCGTAACCTGTAGATCAAACTAAGAGGACTCAACCTTGGACGTAACCCAAGGTGTCAAACATGACCTTAGGCATAATCAGGAGGTCAAATTGAAAGGACACATCCTTGGGTGTTACCCAAGGGACAAACATGACCACAGGCGTAACCTGCTAGCCAAACTGAAGAGGACACGTCCTTGGGCGTAACCTAAGTGGCCAAATTGAATGGGCATGAGTCAAGAGCAAGGGAGGTTGGGTAGAAGTGGAGAGGTTGGAGAGATTGGAGGTGGCTAACTCTGAGAAGCACTCAAATTGCAATATGATGCAATGTGATGTTCTTTGTATAAATGCATGCCAGCGGGAATGCAGGGAAGACGACTTTGACATGCAATGCATGACCCCAAGTAGTGAGGTTCCTCTATCACAGCTTGCTTCGATTTGTATACCAGGATGGCTCTGGTATTTGACTGACACATGAATGCAATTTGTCATAGTTAGCTGCCTTTTTCATTGAGTGTAGCCTACACTCTCTACAGGGACCTTCATATTGTGACACACAAATTAGTGATCTTGAGGTCCATGATGCTCCCATGTGTTGGGCAAGGGAGGTTGACCTCATTTCAACTAGTTGCGTTGGCTTTTGATCTTTCTTGCCTCCTTTTGCTCATTGTCTTCATTAAACGATCATTATCTAGCATTCTACACCTTGAAATATTTCCTTTAATTCTTGGGTCATTATACGCCTATGATTAGGCATTTAACGTTGAATGCCTGGGTATTGGCATTCAACACTTTGCATCAGCCTACTAGCCTTCCATTCCAGCCACTGTTGATTGAGAAACAAATTCTTGATTTGATTTCATTTGGGATTATTTCCCTCCTTGGACAGGACTCATGCTTATATACGCCCCTCTTCCCTATTTCTTGTGTGAGTGCACAACATCTTTCTTCCTTATATTGCACTATATATTTGAGTGAAATTCCATGTCAAAATTTTAAGGTGTCCAACTTTTGTTCTCCTTTTAACCAAGTGTAGCTTTGACTAGAATCAATCCCTTGTCAATTGACGACTCTCTTTGTGGGAGGGAAGGTATTTTGTTGTATTTTCTTTAGTTCCTCTTCTTTTTGCCATATTCAGTCTCCTTTTTTATTTACTTTTTTGATTTTCTTTCCCTTTTGGACAGCCTTGAGCTTCCCCCAATGATGACCTTGATAACAAGATTTTCCAACTCATTTGGGTGCACTCTTTCCGTTCTTGGGCATTGATGAAGTACCAGGAATGTCTAGAAGAAGCAGGCTTTTGTCAAGCTCTCTGAATGCTTCACCGACCCATTGATTGGAAGGCCATTTTTGCACTATGTGCGTTGTGGAATCCTCTCACCCACACCTTTTTCACCTCTTTCGGGGAGCTCACAATCCTTTAAGAGGAGGTAAGTATTTTGCTGGGCCTACATCTGGCTAATTCATCTGTCTATTCTTGGGATGTGTATCTTTTGTCCATTGGGGATGTGGGGTCTTTCTCTCTCTTGAAGCATATTTTTGGCTCGATAACAATTCCTAAGGACCTAGTGTTGGATGATTATATAAATATAGCTCCTCTTTGGAAGTTCTTCTCCAAACAAAAGGACCACATCCTCTTTAAAGACACCTACCTGGAGTGTGTATCGGTGGGTTAGTGGTTTTTCCAAACGGGAATCTTACTATCAGTGCTTCGAGTAGAAAATGGACCTCTTCAATCGGCTTTTAGTGTTTCAAGTCCCATATGATCTCGAGTATTTCTTGACCTTGATTGGGGCAACAAAGTTTGTGCGTTATAACCCTCAACGTTGCTTCTTCAAGCTGGGCACTCCTGCTATTCCGCCACTACCATGCTTCTCGAACATGCTTCTTCCACGTGAAAGGAGTTCTCCAGGGGATATTGTCCAAGTGTACTTCCATGTTGGTATTTGGGATGGGAAAGGACGGAACTAGGTCTTCTCATCCTAGGAGGACAAGAGCGCAGACCGCGATGCCATCTCTTTTGCAACTTACGAGGTCAGGTATGAGGGTGTAAAACCCATATTGTAGACACTCCATATGCTTGCAATGGGACCTTATCCAAAACTTCAGAATTTATTCAAAACCTCAAAATTAACTCAAAGCCTAATTCAGAACCCTAAATTCAACTCAAAACCCTAAATCAAACCCTAAACCTAATCCAAACCCTAAATCCTAAATCATACCTTGAACCAAACCCTAAACTCTAAATTAAACCCTAAACCTAATTCAAAACCCTAACTTAAACCATAAATCAAACCCTAAAAACTAAATCAAACCTAAACCCTAAATCAAGCCCTAAACCCTAAGTCAAACCCTAAACCAAACTTTAAACCCTAGATCAAACCCTAACCAAACCTTAAACCTTAAATCAAACCATAAAAACTAAATCAAAACCTAAACCCTAAACCCTAAGTCAAACCATAAATCCTAATTTCAAGCCCTAACAACATAACCACTTCCCACTCCACCATAACAAGCTATAACAAGCCCTAACCACATCCCACTCCACCATAACAACCTATAACAACCTCTAACCACCCAAACAAACTTAACCACTTCCCACCTTCATTATAACAACTTATAACAACTTGAAACCACCAAAACAAACCTAACTACTTCCCACCTTCATCATAACAACCTATAACAACTTCCAACAACCTCTAACTAACCATAACAAACAACTTTAACAACCTTAGCCATTTACAAGCCAATAAATGCCCCCCATTTTCAAGAGAAAAGAGGGGAGAACAAGGGGAGAAAAAGGAGAGGAAAAACTTGAAAAAATCAAAATGAGAGCTACCATGGTATTTTCTCTCAACCAAAGCAACCAAAGAGGTCCAAGATCAGAGAGGAAGCTCGAGGAGGGGAAGAATTCCAACTTCAAGCCACCTCCAGCGAGCATTGTCGACCTCTGGCGACCATCACCACTGTCCACTCAGGTATGCCCTCCACTGACCTCAACGTTCTTCAAAAATGGTTTCCTAGGTCTTCCTCCTTCTTCCCCAATTGATTCCAGCACTGCCAGTGGGTTTCCCTGGCCAGAATCAAGGTTTTAGAGGTCGCTGGATGCGTTTTCTGGCGATGTAGGTGGGGGCACGAATCTAGTGAACGATTTCTGCCCGAATGTGCTCAATCTTCTCGAGTCGATCCTCCTCCTGCTTCTTCGATCCTCTGGATGCCATTTCAAGCCCCTAGTAAGCTTCCAGGAGCCACTCATGGAAATCGGGCTCCGTCATCATCGCCGTGGAAGACGATTGAACAGTAAACGCGATCGACGCTCTATGCTTCGCAACGATCCCCTGACTCCTGGAAAACCTTCCACATCACACCCTGAAGCCTCTAGAGCCAGCAAGATCTAGAATTAGCCGCTGATTCTCCCCTGCAACCATTATCGTCGGAACACCAATGAAGCTTGGTCGAGGGGGAGGCTCGCACACCCCTTCTTGCTTCTGGAAGAGGGGAATCCTTACCTTCGATCACTAAGTCTTCCTGGATCCATGGAGCGCCGTGCCGCAGCCATAAGAGTCGTCTTCTTACTCGGCACCATCACCGAAGTAGCCTTGATGGCGAGGGGGATGGGCTGCCTCTTCCAATCGTCAAGCACGTGATCCAAACTAATGGATCTCTTCCGCTTCCTCTCATCTTGCTCCTAATGGGATTTGATGCCAGAATAGGCATTGAGACGCCTTGAAAGGGCATCCCAGGCGGTCGTCAACGGCAGGGTTCCGTCGTCAACGGTCGTCGTTTCTTTTTCATAAAAAATAATAAAAAAATAGTTTTCTTTTGAAAAAACTTTAGATCTTTTCTTTTTCTTACATTCAGGTCATTATTCCTTGCATTTAGGTCCCTGCACTAGTTTTTAAATTCTTTTTAATAATAGTTGTTTTGGAAAATTGCAAAGGAACCCCTATAAAGCTGTAATAATGTTTTTCAGGCTTAAAAATTTGATATAAACCCTTACAGTTATTTTTTTATACATTTTAAGTCTAGTATTCTGCATAAAAAATCCTGAGCTTCATTAAAATAGTTTTGAATGCATGTTTTTCTGCCAAAATTGCAAATTAAATCGTGGGTATTCAAATATATATTCAAATGTGTTCAAAAATTGCATTTTAAACCCTGAACTTCACTGATTTCACACTAATGCATATTTTCTAGGGAGAGATTACATGTCAGTCCTTGAAACATCCTATATTCAATCATTAACTCTTTTCCTTGCACATTTAACCTTGAATTGCTTCGGAATTGCATTAAATACATATTTTACTGGCAAAATTGCATATTGAACCCTAAGGATCTTGAATTTCACCAAAAATGCACAGTTTTGCACATTTAACCCTTAATTCTTCATAATTACATAAAATGTGTTTTCCTATGTATTTTTGATGACTTAGCCTTAGAATTTCAGTTTTCATTTAGAACATGTGAATTTTGCACAAAAGCCCCTAGAATTTACATTTTTCACTCACACAGGCATTTTGTACATTTTGTTTCCCTTTTCATGCATATTTTTTCATGCCTTCTTCCTTGCATCGTGCATGCATTTCTAACTCATTTCAAACTTGATTTTTCCTATCTTTTCCTAGATTTCTTTCGACTCTCACAATTTTGATTTGATTTGGTTTTCCATCGCCCGAGGGCGTACATTAACAGGCTTGACAATGTCGATATTGACTCGGATGAGGATTATTTTCTCCAATTTGATTTTTCTCGGATTTCATCTAGTTTCCGTTGATTTGCATGATGCTTTCCGAGTATTCCCAATTTTCACGATTTTCCTCTTCGCCCACAGGCGTATAGTAAAGTGGCATTTGCAATGCCTACATTGTCCCTCGGATTGTCATCTTTTCATTTCTTCTCTTTGATTTCACATGTTTTCATAGTCATCCTAAGCATGTGCATTCAGAGTAGACAAGCATACACCCAATAGACCATTAGCATGCAGGAAACCTAGAAAGACCGATTTCTTCAAGCACATGGGGTGCCTAACCCCTTCCCCATGTGTAACAAGAATCCTTACCCTTTCTTTGGCCCACATTGATTTGTGCACTACATCCAATAGGCACGGAACATGCATATGTTTTCTTCGCCTTGATTTCTTTTGGTTTTTTCCTCTATGTTTGGTTTTCCTCGTCTTTCGATTAAGAGACTGGGTGGTGACTCTTTTCCTTATCCTTTTCTTGTCTATCCTTGGTATTTCCAAGCCCAGTCTTCTTCTTCAGATTCACCATCTTAGCCGTGACCGTATCGGGACTCCTCGTGTGCTTCCACACACCTAGGAGAGTTGTACAGGGTTCCACCAGCATGGTCACACCTATATTGAGTCTGTCGAAAAGTAAAGGGCGTAACAGTGAGTTTGTAATCTTTATTATTCAATAAAGTGCATTTTCCTTGATCTTATGTTTGTTGGGTGGATAAAATGTTCAACTGCAAATGAAATAGAGATCTCCGTAGGTCAAGATTGTTAAATGTCCAATCTGGGGTGTGTAACACTTTAGCTCTTGGGGTCATTGTACGCCCAACATATGGCATTTAAAGCATTGGGGTTTCTGTTAAACACCCCATATAGGTCATTCAATGTTGAAATCCCCTCAAACCGTCGTCTTACGCGTTGGGGACCCCCTACATCTGCCATTTTTCTTCCTCCCACTCTCTCTGTCTTCTTCTCCGATGATAGCGATGCTCTCCAGTGGTTTCCCGTGGTGCTTCCTGTGGTGACAGCGTGAAGGTGGTGGTTCTGTTTGGTGGTGACAGTGGTGGTAATGTGAGGGTGGCGGCGGCGTGAGTGAGGTGGCGGCGACGTAAGGGTGGCAGTGGTGAAGTTTGTGCCCCCCCTTTTTTTTTCTCTGTTTCTCCTCTCCTTCTTCCTTTGGCTAAACTATGTCGACCTCGTGTAGGTTGTATGTGACAATTTGGGATGGACTACATGAGGCCTATAAAAATGGCATGGAAGGATGATAGATGTCGACCTCTAGTGGGCCTAGGCCAACCTTGTCGATGGCTCTATAGGAGACCGAGGCAGTTACAACAACGACTGTGGCTAAGGTTTAGCCTTAGGCAGAGGTGGCGGCCCCAAGTGCTTTCATGATGATTGAGGAGATTGTTGAGGTGGCTTTAGAGAGGTTGTTCCCTATGGAGGAGATCCTGAATGCGCCCATGGACACTGATGACTCAGGCAGCTCAGGTATAGAGTCGTTTGTTCCATCGGGCGACGATTTTACTTTAGAGGAGTGGATTCCCAAGGTGGGCCCTGCTATTCACCCTCCCCCTACTGCTGCTCTGGCTATTGCTGCTTTCGGCAAGGATCATGCCTAGTACTAGAACATCCTCGACTTTGTTCACTAGGAGATAGAAGGAGGCGATGCAGCTCCGTCAGACTTTGCACAAGCCCACATTCCTCATGATAGGGTCCAAGTGTTCGGCTCGCGGAGAGACGTGTCCTACGCTGAGTTTGTAGCTGCTACCTTAGTGGCTTGAGAGTATGTAACTATTTTCCATTTGCTTTATGTCCAATTTAATTTTACTACTTCATGTCTAATCCTTTTTTGTTCTGTTTTTAAAAGTCACACTCCAGCAAAGATGTGTTGCTTATGGGGCCAAGTTCAGAGATGTTACCAACTATTGGCATCCTTTCAGTAGGAGAGGCTGGTGCAAATGGGGTTTGAACACTTCTTGTCCATTCCTAAGTTTCCACTTCGCCTATTGTTCCTTGAGTTAGTGGTGGTGCGTTACAACTATTGGACTAGCTCCATAGTGATGTGAGTTACTTAGTTCATCCTTTCCCTAAGGGACAAGGTTCGTTTGATAGGTCTACGGGTCACAATGGTGACCAGTGATTGGCATGGTGTGTTCAGACTATACCACCATGATGAGAGAGTTGGTGGGTCCCAAGATAGTCATGTTCGAGCAGTGCTTGCTTGTTACAACTTCTGTAGTCGCCTGAGTGGAGGATTCTATGGAGACAGTGATTGAGCCAGGAGTCGATGAAGACCAGCAGCTTCGGGCTTTTTTGCTAGTTTTGTTCGGCAAGGTCTCTTTTTGCATGCCATGGCAAAACTATCTGCTGTGTTTTTGCCACTTTTTACTGACTTGGATCGAGTCAAGGAGTGCGCATGGGGTGCAGCTAGGAGTGCGCATGGGGTACAACCATCCTTTCCCACCTATACTCCACCCTATTCTGCTTTACTAACAGTAGTTCTTGCCAGTTAGGCGGAATTTGCCCTTTCTTTAGGTAATTTTATTGCTTTTAGTTGCTTTGTTTCTTTTCTGTTATATTTCTGATGTAGTTGCATGGTTGGTAATTGCAGATGTGGACGTGGGACCACTTTGCTTTTTTATGGTCCACACTGCCTCCCGTCCCCCCGACCGGCGTACCCTATCCATGGGTTCTTATTTGGGCTAATGCTGAGCAGGATTCGAAGTTTGTCGAGGACAATTTTTACATTGGGCGACTCCTTTTTGAGCTCCTTGCCCCTGCACAGGTGCTTCTTTTGTTTTACTTGGCTTTCTTCAGATATATGGTCAATCTGATACCTCCTTTGTTCTTTTTTAGGTGACGTGACGTCCCAATGCTAAGGGAGAGCACGATGACATCCTAGAGATTGCTCGGGATAGAGCCATTTTTGATAGGGATGTCTGAATCCATTACTGGAACCACTATCACTTCCAGTAGAGCATTACGTCAGCTGGGGCACCAACAGATATAGTCTTGGGTTGCTCCTTTTCGAGTGTGGCACATGACTAGAGGAGGCAGGGGCTGGGCTAGCCATTGGGTAGAAGTCTACGGCCAGCAGCTCTTGGACTAGGTTCATGGTGGCTCGCCTACTCTAACTGGTGTCACCATGAAGGTTGAGGCGATGTGGGCTGAGTGGATAGATGTTGAGTTCTCAACTATGATGATCTTCCACCAGTCCCATTTCTTTGGATGCTCGGATCTCCCTATGGGGGACATAGACCTTGGCGAGGCCATGATGTCCCATGCTGAGCTCCTAGCTACTATGCAGTCTCACTACACCCAGATGGAGATTGTAGTGAGTTTTTATTTATTTGTTCCTTCACACAAATTCTGTTTACTAGCTCAATTTTATTTACAACTAAAGGTAGCAGATGATCAAGCCCAGCGAGAGCGTGGTTTGACTCAACAGCTGACCAACACGAGGGAAGAGCTTCAGTAGCTTCGTGCCTCTGCATCTCAGGTTAATTTTTTTAATTATTACTTGGTAATCCTTGCAAATTGGTCTGACTCTTCCTTTGCTTTCCTTTTGTAACCCTCGACCAACACGGCTCCTCCTCCTAGTCATTCAGAGGAGATTTCTCGTCTCCAGGATAAGGTATAATTGTGTAATTTTATTGTATATGATTCCATTCTTCTGGGTGCTAATGATATGACTTGTAGGTTGCTTATTTGGTAAACGAGCTAAAGGAGTAGGCTAGAGTCTTCATCTTTGCCAACTTTGTGGGTAGGGTTGAGGAGTTGGAGGGGACCATTGCCTCCTAGGCGTCTCAGATCCAGGAGCAGGAGCAATAGGTTCAGGCGACGACCGAGGACTTGGGCTCTACTTACCAGCTTGCTGAGGAGAGAGCTGTTGGGATTGCCAAATTGTCAACGCAGCTGTAGGCTCCTACAATAGTTGACCCATCTCCAGATGTGGACGAGCTTAGGAGGGAGCTGGCTAGAGCCCAGAGGGTAAGCTTGTATTAATTTTGTGTCCTTGGCCATATATGCCGTGCTAACTGCTTTTCTGTCTTCTCTTTGCATACTTTGAGAACCAATGAGGTCATCATGGCTTAGCTCTGGGGCAAGGTGAGGCACTACAAACATAATGCCTTTGAGGGTAGTGTCAAGTTTGGTCGCTCAGTTCCCCTTCCACCACTCCTTGAGCCATGGTCTCGTTCTAGTAGCCACTGCTCCTGGGCTGTTTCTCGAGCTCCCTTAAGTGCCTCAGTTCAGCAGTCTCCATGGCCGCCTACGGTTTCTCTGTTAGCTCCAGATGATGAGGGCGACAGTGCCCCGTAGCTTTTTCCCTTTTTTTTTGGCCTCGCACTTCAAAGGTATGCCCCGATGATCTTATAGAACAATGGTATTTATGAATGAACAGACTTTCTACACACTTGGTGTAACACCTGTAAAAATTCATTTTGTAATTATTTACAATTTATGAATTTTATTTTCCTGGACAAGTGTTACTGTTCCGAGGCCCATTGTGTGGCTTTGTCCTTTTGGGCTTGGGCCTTGTGGCTGGCTTCTTTTTGCGTGTTCCTGTGCGTGGTTTGGCTCTGTGCTTGTGGGGCCCACTTGCGTGTGGGTTGGTGGTTGAGGTTGGTAGTTGGCCTCGCTGGTGGTTGAGGCTGGCAGTTGGCCTCGTTGGTGGTGCCTGGCGGTTGGTTGCTGTGTGGTGTGCCGGTGGTTGAGACGCGCTGGTGGGCACGTGTTCAGCTACTCCAGGCGTAGGCTTTATAAGCTGCACCATACTACACTTCTCCTCGTCACCCGTTGCTTTGGCTGTGGTTGCGCCGGAGTTCGCTGGAG
>JAMKQA010079369.1:0-10679 GCA_024699735.1 Posidonia australis
ATTGCATAAGTAATTAAGCTTGTTTTATCTGTTAAATAATCTCCTTGTATGTAATTTGTCATTAATCTGTAAAAACCGATCTAAGTAATTAAAAAGTGTTAATTCTCTATTCACCCTCCCTCTAGAGGAGCTATCCGATCCTACAATAACCTCAGAAACTTTAGTTTAGCTCTTAAATCTAAATTAGCTTGGGAATTACTCTCCCATGATAGCCAAGCCATGTGGAAAGATTTAGTGAAGGTCAGATATATGCATCATTCTTGGCCTGGAGCTATTTTAAACATTTCCACTAACTATTGCTCCCCTTTATGGCTTTGCCTCAAAAGCAGTTTTGATATTGTTAATTGCTTTTCTTCCCACCACCTGTGCAATGGGGAAGACATCTTATTCTGGGAACACATATGGTGGAATGACAAAAAATTAAAGCATCTACTCCCCCAACTCTTTTCTATTTGTAGATGGAGGAAAGCCTCTGTTAATAAAATCTGTGAGATTTCTGGAACAAACTTTAATAAGTTGATTGATCATTCTAAAGTCCAGCTAAATGAATGCAATATCTTGCAACTTCAACTCGATATGCTGGTACATATTATCCAATCTGCTACATTGGGGGTGGAGATGGATGTCATATCCTGGACCCTTACTTCTTCTTCTAACTACTCTATTAAATCCTGTTATAATGTTTTGAATGATGATGGATTAAGATTCAATCTCTTTGAGCAAGTATGGCAGACCAGGGTCCCGCTCAAGGTTAAATTATTTTCATGACTTGTTATTCACAATAAGAATCTTACTAAGGAGAACTTGGCTAAAAGAGGTTGGGTTGGCCTACCAAACTGTATTTTCTGCAACCTAAATGCTGAAACTAATAACCATTTATTTATGTTCTGTGAATATGTTTCCTAGATTTGGCAGTTTTTCTTATATTCTCAATTATACCCTGGCTTTTATAACCTGCGCTACTTATTTTAGCATAAACCTGCGCTTAAATTTTATTTAAGTTACTGCGGCTGGTTTGTTTTGATTCAAGTTATTCTCTAGGTAACCTGGAAAGAAAGAAACAACAGAATTTTTCGTGGTTCTTTTAAACATTCTTATATTATTATTTCCGATATCATTGGACTAATGGGGCAATGGTTAGATTCTCTTTCACCAGGGTTTGAGAAGGAGGATCTGAGAAATTTATTATCCTCTATGAAAGCTGCTTGGAATAAGAATCATACAGCTTCTTCAGATGCTCCTCCCCCTTCTACTGACTCCATCTTACAACAGACTGCTGCTGCTGATGACATGGGGCAGTAGTGTTAATTGAATTTCTATGATAGCTGAACTTAAATTGCCAGCTCCGCTGGTTGGTCTGTACTTATGGCATGAACATTGCCTTTACTCTTTCTGTATTTTATTTTCTGTTCTCTGGACTCTTGATTCCTTTGGAATTTTTTTTCCTTGGAATAGATATCTAATACTACTTACCATTGTCAAAAAAAAAAATTTCCTTACGAAGAACACATGATGTATGTTAAGAAAAGACTTGTAGTTGAATAATTATTTTTTATGTAAGTCTTCATCTATTGACATTTATCTTTGTTAGAAAAACTAGTACTTAACCAAGGCAATATGTACATCCCTATGACATCATCGTCATGCAAGCTCATTGGTGCAGAAACAGATGTACTAGTGGATGACTGAGTGAGTGTTTGGTTGAGCTTTTGTTCTTCATATTCGGTGAAAATAATTTTTAACTCAAAAGTCAAACCAAACGTAATCTAAATCTCCAACTTCTGTCTAAAAGTCAGCGATTGAAGCAGTTTAAAAATCCAAAAGCCAACCTAATTTCAAAAGCTATAAGAAATGAGCTTCTTGTCAGTAATTAAAACATCATTCCTATATTATTCTCGATAAAATAACTTTATTTCAAAAAAAATCAAACGAACATTTACTAATCATGTCATTGTGCCATTGCTACCACAAACTACCACTAGGCACTGGCGACCATCGATTGTTGCCAACCAATTCCAAACGACAGCTATGGCTGGAAGTTGTCGTTAGCCAACTCCAACTAGTGGTGGCCAAGCGACTAACTCCAACAACGATGGTTGGCAATCATCGACAGTCGTCGACTGCCAACTTTGGTGGAGATGGCTAATGTTGATCGACAGTCAACTCCAGTCAAAGATCAACTCCAATTATATGATGTCAAAATTAGAATACTAAACAAAATTGTAATAGATGGAAATCTACATACAAAAGTCTCAATTTAAGAGTTTCGTTAGAAAAATTGAATTTCTAGGTAACTCCAGTCTACAAAAGTCGAACCAAACACTTCCTAACTAAAGATTGTTATCATAAAAGGCTTGGACCATTGAAGCACTAAAATTATTGGGTTTGGACACCTAGGACTAGTTATGGAGGATAAAGGACCAGAGGAAGTCAAGCAGACCCCATTATTCATATTCAAGTTCCAACTCAACCACCGAGAGCAAGAAAAATCCAACACGCATCGGCTAAAACAGGATACAAAGTCGTTCTACCATCGTACAACAACACTCAACAAAACAACAGCTCAGTGGCAAAACAAACAGTTGTGACAGAAGGTTTTTTTTGTTAACAGTAATCATTATATAAATATAAAAGTTAAGGCAGAACAAGTATAGTATCATATTACAGATCCTGGTGTAGTATGTAATATCCACCACAAAAATTTGAATTGTCCCAAATAGTTAAACACCTATTGTTCAAAAAATCTCAAAAAAATTAATTGTTTAAGTATGAAGATTGACATTAGTCCTGAGAAGGGACTAAATCTTCAGGGTTTTGCTGAGGTGGATGCAGAACATGAGAAGATTGCTCCAGAAAGAAGATTGCTCCAGAACACGATCATTTTCCATAGATTGCAAAGCCTTGATATTGTCATCCTTTTCAAATCCTGAAGCGTTGATCGGGGTGAGAGGAAGGTGTTCAGCAACCAATTCGAAAGGACCAGTCAAGTCGTCTTTCTCAAGACAATCAAAAACGACAAGTACCTTTTTAAATTTAGCTAAAGTGAAATGCCTGACTGCTGCCACGAAATTGGAGGTATCGAATCAAGACTGGTCCCAACAGATAAAGGAAAGTCCCACTCCGAACCAGCATGTGAACTGGAAGTTGGTAAAAGACGCACAGAAGTCACTTGCAAGAAATTAAATAAACATTGCTGCAATGCTTGGAGCAGCAGCAGTGGCAGCAAAAGAGCAAGCATCTGGTCATTCTTCGCCGTTTTTGGACAGGAGGTCATGTTTCTCCATTTCCATGGGGATCTTTTTTACGGAAGAGGTCTTCTGGAGTCAAACAAATATAAGAAATTTAAAAAAAAACTATTAAAATGATGATGCAATGACATAAATCGATTTGATAAGATGTTTTACTGTTATCCCAAACTTGTTATTAGTTTGTGTACCCAATCAGCATTCTGGTAATTCATCTTTTAAGGATTTCTACATTATTTTTATTTTCTGTTAATTTCTCCTCGATTTTTAGGTTGTAAAAATTAAGGAGCACTGTTGCATGAGCGGCGGCTAGGGCTTGGAGCGGTGGGAGCACGACGGGAGGAGCGGCGAGAGCGGAGGGAGCGGCGGGAGGGTTGCTTCTCCTGGGGAGAGCGGTGGGAGCAGATCTGGCAGGCCCCGGCGTCTAGATCTGTTGCAGGCCCCGACGGCAGGTGCACGAGCCGCGGCTAGGGCTGTTGCTCGAGCGGTGGCGAAGGCTTGGAGCGGTGGGAGCACGGCTGAGCTAGATCTGTTGCAGGCCCCGACGTCTGCTCAAGGCACGACGGCGGTGCACGGCATGGGGAGCGGTGGAGCCGGCAAGACCTAGTGCAGGGCTCGCAGGGTACTGGCTCCAGCGAGAGGTGCTTCACCAGTGCGTAGGGGCAGGAATGGCGGCATCATGGTACCTCTCTCGCCCCCCTTTACTTATTTTTGCCTCTTAAGGTGGTGAGCTCGCGGTCTACAGCGACCGTGCCGACATTCCAGGCCAACGACGTCCTCCCTGCAGCTTGGTTCCGACTTTGTGCTTGTTGTATGGGCCATTGTATGCTCATAGAATTTCACAGGAATGCCATTATTGCAGGATCAATGTCTCAAAATTTGCTTGTGCATCCTCTTATATCTACCTCTCACAGATCTGCGAGCCCTTCTTCCTCTCAGATTTGTCTCTTACAGATCTGCCTCTCTCTCCTTCCTTCCTCTGTCCGACCGGACTACGCTTGCTAGCAGATCTACATCTAGCAGATCTTCGCGATCATTATTTCTGCTCCGATCATTCTCTGGTTGATTGGGTGCAGGTTGGGATAAATTGAGACTCTGCAATGCCTCTTACTAGGTCGACTATGTTACTCCAGATCATTCTCTGGTTGATTTGGAGAGAGTGAAAGTTTAAGATCTTTCGCAATATTACTTAGTCAGCTTTTGGAATTATTACTGTTATTATATGTTTGATGTAATTTTAGGTGGAATATTTTGTATCAGGTTTTGAGAAAGTAGAATGTTGCAGTTTGTAACTGCAATGACACCACAGCCTGAGGAGCCTCTTGCACCATTAGGAGAGGCAGTCCAGGATGATATGAATGGATGAAGGAAGGAAGTTGGGCTCATATAGGAAATTACATTTTTTGATACAATTCTTATTCGTCCCATTTTTGATAAATATTCTGAGCTCTATGGTGTCTTATATGGAACAATATGGATTTTTTAGGTGTTGTATAGCCTAAAAATCTGTAATATCACTGAACTTTGTATTTCTTATCTGACATTGAAGCCTAACAAAAAAAAAACAATTAAGGAGCACTCCTTCAAGCAACGTTGGAATCGATCGATGGTCGATACACGAATTTCGTGTGCGGACATAAGCACGATGAGAAGGTACGGAACGATGATTCCACATCATCCAACAACAAATCTTAACAGCTGAGAAAGCATCTGAGAAAATCGCTTGTCGAGAGAAAGCAACCGAGGAAATCGTCACCCACCCTACACAGCACGACACAACAGCCGTTAGATGCTAATCCAACCGTCAAAGTTCTCCTTCCGCAACACCTCGACTCCATCGCCTTCAGATGACGCGACGCCCATTTTAAACCCCTCCCGAGCCAACAGGAGGACACCATCCCACACTCCTCTTCCGGCGGCGGCGGCGGCGGAGGAGGAGGAGGAGGAGGAAGAGGAGCGACCACTCTCGACCTTTTTACCATGATGCTGAAGCTGGTCCTCCCAATCCCGACCGGCACCGGTGGTATTGCCCGGCTCGCCCCGCCAGAGTCCGCCGGGAGAAGGCACGGGGCGGCGGCGGTAGTGGGGTGCGCCACGCGGGAGGGGAATCTGGCGGTTGCGGTGGGGAGCGGAGGGAATGGGGAGGGGGCTGGGTGCGGGAGCTTGGCGGAGAAGGTGAGGATGGGGAAGCTGGAGCCCGATGGAATGTCGTATAAGGAGAGCTTTATCATCAGGTGCTACGAGGTCGGGATTAATAAGACTGCCACCGTTGAGACCATTGCCAATCTGTTGCAGGTATTTTTTTTGGGTTTTGAGTGCTGCATTTGAGTATTGGGATGTGTTTTTTTTATATGGGATTGGGTTTGGGAGTGTCTTGTTTGCGTGTGGGTTTTCTAGTTTGAACTTTTTTATGTTTGGATGGCGGAAATTCGGATGTTTTGGATTGGGTTAACTGTTTCTTGTCTCCATATGTGCATCAGGGCTGTGGTTTGATGTTGCAATTGGTGATTTCAAGGTTTGGTTTTTTTGTACTAAAACTATTTTGTTTTGATTTTGTGTTCCATTGTTTTCAGGATTTGATGTTTTCTTTTTTTATTTGTTTTGCCGTTTATGGTGGTATGGTTCAAATTTGTGCATGTGATTAGTCTTATCGTGCTTGTCGATGAAAGTAGGAGAGATTTTGCTCGTTGAGGATATTTAGTCTTCCACGGGCAAATTGGGCTAGGACAATGGAACCGTGTCTGGTTTTGTAACATTGCTTTTGTTTGCATTCTTGTTATTTAACTGCAGGAAGTTGCAGGTAATCATGCACAGAGTGTTGGGTTTTCTACTGACGGGTTCGCCACAACCACTACGATGAGGAAAATGCACCTCATATGGGTGACTTCTCGTATGCACGTTGAAATATACAAGTACCCAGCCTGGTGAGTTTTTCAGCTCAACATTGAGATGCATGCTACAAAGCTAGATTAATGCTTGAGTAATGGTTGCCATGTTTAAATGCAGGAGTGATGTTGTTGAGATTGAAACATGGTGCCAAGGGGAAGGAAAAATTGGCACCAGGAGAGATTGGATTATCAAGGATTATGCAACTGGTGCTGTCATTGGTAGAGCGACCAGGTAAAGTCTATTTTTTTAATCTATTTTTCTACTTATTATTATTATTATTATTATTAGTTTAGCTTTACTGTTAGAAATTCAGAATATAGGATGCTCTTATACATTCGTGTGAATATATCAATTGCTATATAATGAATTTCATCCAGCATGTTTGCCTTGAAGCATGTACAAATTCAACATGTTTTATTGCGAGACTATCACATGCATGTCTTTTTTCCATACGGGCATAAAAATGTTATACTACCAACTGCATGTTAGTTTTGAAGAATAGTTCCCTGGAAAAGGGGAAAAATAACTAAACAATGGTCAAAGGAAAAAGATCGGTTGAAATTGCCTGTGTTTTCTTGACCGTTGAAAGTTGAAACACTTATCATTTGGATCTGATTTTCTGAATTTTTACCAGCAAATGGGTGATGATGAACCAGGATACTAGAAGACTTCAAAGAGTTAGTGATGAAGTACGTGAAGAGCATCTAGTTTTTGCCCCAAAATCTCTTAGGTATCTATCTAGTTTTTTCATGTCTGCAATGATTTTTTTTATTTATATATATATATAGTCAAATAGATTTGAGGAATTTTGATCTTACGGTTGGTGTTGTACTGTCTTTAGTCTACTTGTGCATTATCTGTTAGTCTTGTCATATTGGTACTGGATATTTTTGAAAAAGAAGGCTACAAAATACACTTATAGGTAAGAAGGCTACAAAATTAAGATGTGAAGGTATAACCGGAATACACCTATTTTCTTTTCTTGGTTGGCCCTTTCAAGGAACAAATGTATGGCAAATTCTTTAGTAGAGTTGATGAGGACACGCATTCCCCTTTATGATAGGACCTTTTCTGGTTGGTTAAGGTAGTTCATTGTGTTTCCAGTGGAAGCCCCATGGTTCGTGGTAGGATAAACAGCTGTTGTCATCATGAGATCTTGCTGAATTTGTGGTATGTTTCATTTCAGCTGAACCTATCACTCTTCCTTTGTGTAGGTTTTGAGAGTATTTTTATTATTCTCCGGCTGCTGTTTTTCTGTAATGAGAATTATAAGCTGGACTAGAGTTTTGTATTTCATTCTCTGTTGTTTGAATATGTACATGCATTTTCTTCTGAAGGCACCGACTTTGTTATTAGTTGACCTTCACAATTCCTCTATATCCCATTAACCATCATCAACCTATTCTTCACATCACTGTTTTAGATGTGTTTGGTCTGTCTCTTCACCATCTATACTTTCATATCAGTTGTAACTCTTTACCTTCAAGGATTCATATTTGGAATCTTTTGTAAAGTTTTGATTGAAGTGACCTTTGTGCACACCATAACAAGTAAATGACAACTCCTTTTCGCACACTATGTATTTGTGTCTGAAGCATGAGCAACTACCGTGAACCATATGTTTAATTGATCACACACCCGTAGCTCCACATCTCATTCCCTTCATTCTTTTCAAGAGCACATCACTCATTAATACTTCTAAGGACATATAATTTCTATCTCAAAGTTTCCAAAGAAGATTTAAACAAAAATCTATGAGCATAACTTCCATGTAAGCATGGGATTTTTCCATTTGAACAAATTTTAGTACGGTAATTTATCCACTGAATGTTCCAGATAATAGTAAAAATATTTGAATGTAATTGCAAATAAATCATGTTAGATTAGTACCACTAGAAAGATTAAAAGGGATACCATGTAATTGAAGCTTAATTTAGTCACCAGGTAATTGAAGCTTAATATATAAAATGGTATTTCAGAATATGGCAGAGAACCAGAGATTCACCCACCACGTACATGGATTAAATAGAGTACATTTAGTGCCTTGAAAAGGATAAAATGACTATTTTGCTCGGTAGACCATTTTGGTGTCCAAAGTCATCACTTGGATCTCATCTAGCTTCACATTTGTATCTTATTTTGAGTGCATAGACCAAAGGCTGATTGTACAATGGAACCATTACATCATTTACTTTGTTTTCTATTGCATGCGGAGCTCCTGCAACTTCCTTGAAAGTTAATAATGCTAATAAGCCACCTGTTTTATTCAGATTAGCTTTCCCAGAAGAAGATAATGGCAGTCTAAAGAAAATTCCTAAGCTGGAAGATCCAGCTCAATATTCACGAATGGGACTTGTGGTAGGTTATCCGATTAATTTAGAGATATAAACCTAAAACGACTCTTTAATGTCAAGACTTTTTTAGTAATACTCATTTTTATGAACTTGCAGCCCAGAAGAGCAGACCTAGATATGAACCAACATGTTAACAACGTTTCTTATATTGGATGGCTTCTTGAAGTAAGTCAAAAGTCATATTGGTTTATCTCTTATTGCTCACTTGGCAATCGATGTTCTTGCTCTACGTCTAACTGCATTATCTATTTAATAAATGCTGCAGAGTATTCCACAGGGAATCATTGATAGCCATGAGCTGCAAACACTTACCTTAGACTACAGGCGAGAATGCCAACATGACGATATCGTTGATTCCCTTGCTAGTTTGGAGGTAGAAGAGAACGTAGATTCATCATCCATTGTTGGGAGTACAAATGGATCTACCAGTGAAAGACACAATGAAAACTATCAGTTCTTGCACATTTTAAAACTGTCTTCCAACGGACTGGAAATAAACAGAGGCCGCACCATATGGCGGAAGAAACCCGCAAAATAAGGGGGCCTGGTAGGCCTTGCAATTACATGGGCACTGTTTTTTGCCCTTTCTTTCTTGGCTCCAGCTTTTATTCAAGATCTGCATTGCCCATTGATGAGAATACTTCACAGGGCATCGTACCCTTTATTTATAATTTATCGCAGAGTGTCTGTTCCGGGGTGGTTGCCTCAGGAAAGTTTGATGCATGAAGATTGTAGAAGTATCTTGTTTAAGATTATCATATATTTAAGAATCACTTACTTGGTATTCTGTACTATCATTTATTCTCACTTTAATACTTTATACTTTAAAACACATTACTTTAATATTTTCAACTTTTATAGTTAATCACTTTGATACTTCTATTGGTGAAATTTTGTTATGTTTTTTAGTCTTCTCTATCATTTCCTTCTTTCTTCATTATTTTTTCACTTTGGTACTTCCATGAATGAGAATGGATTTTATAATAATTTGTGAACAAATATATCTCTAACATTATATCTCTTCATTCTTATCATTTTTTTTAATGTTAAATTGAAGTAATTTTTAGCAAGATTTATGATTGATATCAAATATATGTATTTTTTAATTAAATTAATGAATGAATTTTATCATGAAGCAATAAATTAAATGAATTTTGTTTATCGTTTTACTTTATTTTTTTGTGAATGAAGTTAATAACTCCTATTATTACTAACATTCCAAAAATCAAGTTTTGAATCTAAATTCTTATCTTAGCACATAAAATTCAGAATTTTAGTCCTTATCTTGAGATTTTTGCTTATTTTATGATAAAATTTATTCATTGGTTCAATAGAAAAATACATATATTAGATACATTATAATACTAATTATCAATCTTGTTAAAAATCATTTTAATCTAACTAAAAAATATAATAAAAAAGGAGGAAGTAATGAAGAAAAAGAATAAAAGATATAACATTAGGGTTTTTTTTGTCTAAAAATTATTATAAAACCTACTTTCATTCACAAAAGTACGAAAGTGATTAATTGTGAATGTAACACCCTCTTACAAGCCAGCACCAAATCCACCTATAGTTATTATTAAATAGATAACTTAATAAAATGTAGTAATTTAAATAAATAAATAAACTAGAAGAAAGATCAACAAAACAGAATTCTACCTAGAACCTGTAGTATGCGACTATGTGTCTCCAACTATATGTATTAAACTGGATTGCAACTTTATAATCTGCATCTACGAGAAAACACCAAAACACGCATAAGTGACATCTATTGTCACTCAACATATGTCTATCAACTACCAAAAATAATAAATCGAAACTTGATTCATTGGAACTCATCTTCCAAAGTCACACAACTGCCTCTCTTGGTAGCATCAAGCATGAAGCCTATAAAGGCATCTGTGACCATGCAGGACCCGAAGGGAGGCGGGAAAGGGATCACAGCTATGCCAATGGATGACGAAGGCGCAAGGACAAGAAGAAAAAGAAAAGGAGTCGCCACCTAGTCTTTAAAGGGAAAGACGAGGAAAACCACAAAAGGATGAATGCATGCATGAGATGCAGATAGGAAGGCTGGATGTCTGTTAACTAGAGGATGGGTAAGGATTCCTGTTACGCACGAGGAAGGTATTAGGCACCCTCGTACGCCCGAGAAACTCGATCTTTCTAGTCCAAATGCTTGCTAAGG